>RJWJ010015368.1:0-36293 GCA_004363605.1 Indri indri | reverse complement strand
GGGGGATCACGGGAATCTCAGATGTAAATTCCCGGGCAACCGTGTATATTTCACTGCTTTTTAAAAAAGTCAACACATAATTGGTCCATCATTTGTCACCTTAAACATATTAACTCTGCTACTTTCTACAATCTAGCATTTCCTAAAAGTTGGGAACTCATTATTTTCGGAAAAATACATTGATCTGAAATCGTACAGCGTTCCGCGTGCAGGGGGATAAATGCAGTTTAGCGTTTTCATTTAAACGATCTCCCTAAGGTGAGCCCTGTTCACCCCAGTCTCTAAGTGGCTTTTGCACAGTCTCCATTGTTGAAGTGAAACCCCTCATCGTTCCTGGAGACAGCTCCCTTCCTGCCCTCGCCGGCCTGGTGATGTTTACCACGAGGCAAATGCTTTTTTGGATTTGCAGGGTTTCTATGTTGCACTGAGACTGGTGGCCTGCGCACAGAGTGGCCACGAAGTTACCTTGAGCAATCTGAACTTGAACATGCCGCCGCCTAAGTTCGTGAGTGTCCAGATCCTTCACGTTCCCATTCTTCTAATGCCTGTGTGTGTGTGTGTGTACCTCCGTGTTTTCTGTCCCCTTCCCGGTTTTTGTTACTGAGCTGAAATTTATAGTATAAAATAACAATTGTAAAGTGAACAGTTTAAATGACATCAGCACATTTGCGGTGTGCCATCACTTTGATGTGCCTTCGCAAATGTGCCATCGCCTCATGTAGCTGCAGAACGTGTCCATCGCCCCAGAAGGGGACTCCGTCCCCATTATGTGATCGCTCTTCTCCCAGGCCCTGGCAGCCACTGATCTAATTTCCGTGTACAGATTTACCTGTTCTGGACATTTCATATCAGTGGAATCACACAATGTGGCCTTTCGCGTCCGGCTTCTCTCAGCATCATGTTTTTGAGGGTCATCCATGTTGTAGCATGTGTCAGCACTTCATGCCTCTCTGTGGCCGATAATCCGTTGTCCGGGGGACCTCTGCTTTATCCATTCATCCACCGATGACATCTGAGTCGTTTCCCCCTTTTGGCTATGAGTATCCATGCACAAGGATTTGTTTGAACACCTGTTTTTAATTCTGTTGAGTCTGTACCAGGAGTGGAATTGCAGGGTCCTGAGAGAATTCCAGGTGTAACTTTCTGAGGTCTTTCTCCTTTTGGAAAGCACTCTGAAATGTGCGTCCTTGTCAGCACACCCATCCTCCTGTAATTTAATTCCGTGCCAGCCACAAAGAAATGTTCCTTTCTCTTCTCAGCACGACACCAGCAGCCCTCTGATGGTCACGCCGCCTTCTGCAGAGGCCCACTGGGCCGTGAGGGTAAGTGAACAGGAACAGCTCCTTGGCTTCCCGTGGCACTGTCCTGGTCATTTGTGATATCGTTCAAGACATTTTATAGGATGATTCAGACGTTTGTATCATCTATTCTGTCTCAGCGCGTGAATTGCCATAGAATTTGGATGAAATACCTTTTCAAAGGGAAATGTTTTGTTTGCAAAGGCTATGGCTCTTCCCTGTAATTGGGAATTGCCAACTGGGACAACTAGCTAAGTTACAGGAGTTGGGTTCCTAAAAGCCTCCAGTTTAAGTCTTGCACTTTTAGGTCACATTCTATGGTTTTTGCTGCTTGCGTTGGTTGATGAGAACAGAAAAGGAGATTGTGACAACTCACAAGCACCCAGACCCCCAAATGTGTTCCTTGCTTTCTCCCTCGTTTCCAGGCGCATGTTATGATTCGTTCTGATGCTCTGATCGCCGTGTGGAAAGCTTCTTAGCACTTAAAGTGTTATTTTTAAGACAGAGGATGTTGTGGCTAGAAAGATGCGTTATTGCTTCCAGAAAGGAAAAAAACAAGGGCTGTCTTCTCGTGAGCACAGAATTCCTCCAAAAGGAAGTGAGCGTGGGATGTGGGCACGTCCCCCCACGTAACGTGAGGCCTGTCACCACCCCTTCTCTTTCAGAGGATGGTCACGTTTTCTTGCTCTGTGTGGTTTAAATGCTAACATTAATAACACCCTTGCTGTAAAATAAAGACCAGCCTTCCCCCGACCCAAGCACTTTTGCCCCGTGTTCAAACGGTCGGTTTGTTCCCTTCTTGGAAAAGGTTGAGGCACGAGGAGGTTTCGCGTGACCACGGAGTTGGGAAGTCGCCTCCGTGTGGCGCACTTTGCCGGTGGCTGTCACGGTACTGGAGGATTTCTGGGTCGTCCAGCGGCACGGTGCTGACTTTGAAAGAGAGCTGCTTTGTCGTGGGAAGTGGGGCCCACGAGATCTCATTCCTTAAAGTGTTACTCTCCCTTCCAGCGGGAGGGGTGCTCTGGCCGCACTGGAAGGGATGGGGCCGGGGGGCCCGCCAGGCCTCGCAGAGAGGAGCCGGGGAGCGAGGGACCAGGTGCTGGGCCTGGGGTGGGCCGTTCTAAAGAGAGATGCCACGTCCCGTTCGTGGACACAGTGAAAAAACCCAGCCTGAACTGCCAAGCGCTCGTTTCCATTGTGAAGGTTCCCGCGCCTCTCAGAGCGCTGAGTCAGCGAGCCCGATGGGCGGCGAGAATCCCAGCACCCCAGACAGGCCCGGAACGTTCGGCCTCTCAGCGCTTAACAGCCCCTAGTGTGTGCGGTGTCTGCGGGAACTCTCGTTTCTGTTATTGAGGCAGCCGTCTTTTTTTTTCTCTCTTTTTAAAAATTTTAAACGTTTTACTGTGGCAAAATACACATCACGTAAATTTTGTCATCTTAACCATTTCTAAGCACACAGTTCAGTAATGACAAGTACCTTCACGTTGTACAACAGTTGCCACCGTCCATCTCCAGAACTTTCTTATCTTCCCAAACTGAGACTCTGTCCCCATTAAATACTAAGTCCCCTCCCCCTCCCCTGGCACCCACCATTCCACTCCTGTCTCTGCGGATTTGCCTAGTCTAGGAGCCTCATGTGAGTGGATTCGTATAGGGCTTGTCTTTTTGTGTCTAGCTTATTTCACTTGGCATGCTGTCCTCGAGGCCCACAGCAGGTTGTGGTGTGTCAGAACTTCATTCCTTTTTATGGCTGAATAATACTTCATCATACGGATATGCCGCATTTTGTTTATCCGTTCATCTGTCAGTGGATTCTTGCTGAGGGTGTTTTCTTAGCGCTCCCAGGAGCTCCAGCACGTGGCCACGCTGGTGGAGAGGGGTCTGCTCTCTCTCAGTTCCACTCTCCGTTCACCGTGGGCCTCATTTCTGTTGGAGGGCGGACTGGAAGCCACTGCCCAGGCCTTCGTACTGAGGGTCCCTTTTACATGTTGCCTGCATGTTATCTTTCAGAATGGCAGTAGCTGCTGCTCTGCATCGGAATCTGCCCAGATCTTCCTTCTGTTCATCAGGACCGACCTTCCTCCCTCCCTCCCTCCCTCCCTCCCTCCCTCCCTCCTTCACACTTCAATCTTTCTGGAACTAGTGGTGGGAGGTTGGTGGGAGCGATCTTTGTCTCCCTGCAGAGACACCACCCCACTGCTGAGGCCCCTGCCGCGCTCAGGCAGACAGCAAGACCTGGGCCAGGTCCTGCTGGATCCAAGCTTGCCAGAGAGCCGTTTCCTCCAAGGCATGGGCTCACTTGGGCAACCCAAGGGGCTGAGACTGTTCTAAGACTGGCACACGCTTTTAGCCCCAGGCGATGGTGGGTGCACGGCTGTTTTCACCTGGCTTTGGGTCAGAGCTTGATTTGGACACTCACACAGGTACACTCTTTTACTCACCCAGACTTTCTCTTTCCAACTAGGTGGAAGAAAAGGCAAAATTTGATGGGATTTTCGAAAGCCTCTTACCCATCAATGGTTTGCTGTCTGGAGACAAAGTCAAGCCAGTCCTCATGAACTCGAAACTACCTCTTGATGTCTTGGGCAGGGTAAGTGAGCCGTGGGTTTGGTTCTCTCGCATTCCACACTGCTGCTGTGTTTGGTCAGCACCGTTCTCCCACCCCAGGGACACTTAACAAGGCTCTGTGCGTAACCCTGTGTCATCAGGGGCTTCACAAGCCCTCAGGTGGCACTTGCTACAGTTAGGCTGGCTCAGGGCTTCCCAGATTTGGCTCCCAGGTTCTCCCTCAGCCCATGGGGAAGGTGCTGGAGTCCTTCCATTTCACAGATGGGGAGGGGACTCAGAAGTGAAACTGCTGCCCAGGACCCGGGGACAAGCAGAGTTCAGCCTTAAGCCCCCTGATCTGGACTTGCCCCTTTTCCATTGTGCTGAGTGTAGGAGTGTGTGTCTGTATTTTTTTATTCCTTTCCTTTCCTTTTTTCTTTTTCTTTTGAGATGGGGTCTGACTGTGTCGCCCAGGCTGGAGTGCATTGTTTAGTTACAGGTGCAATCTTAGCTCACTGCAGCCTCCAACTCCTGGGCTCAAGCGAGCCTCCTGCCTCAGCTTCCCCAGTAGCTGGGACTATAGGCACACGCCAACACTCCTGGCTAATTTTTGTGATAGGGTCTCACTCTTGCTAAGGCTGGTTTTGAACTCCTGGACTCCAGTGATCCTCCTACCTCAGCCTCCCGAAGTGCTGGAATTACAGGTGTGAGTCACCACGCCTGGCTCTTTTCTGTTGTTAATTACTTTTTTTTCTTCCTATAAAGCTCAAGGTAAAGGTACTTTCAACTCTGCCACAAGTCTAAGAAATTTTGTGCATTCCCTTTTTTTAAGAAAAAGACTCAATTTTTTTCCTATTAAATGTAAGTGTAGTCATCTCTTGGTATACTTGGGGGATTAGTTCCAGGACCTCCCTCATATACCAAAATCCATATACTCAAGTCCTGAAGCTGGCCCTACACATATGAAAAGTTGCCATCTGTGTACTCGGGTTTTGTATCCTTCAAAATACTGTATTTTTGATTCTTGTTTGATTGAAAAAAATTCAGGTATAAGTGGACTTGCACAGTTCAAACCCGTGTTGTTCAAGGGTCAACTCTATTTCTTATTTTTATTTTTTTTAGATGTGTAATAGTTGTACGTATTTGTGGGGTACATCGATATTTTGATACGTGCATACAATATGCAATGATCAAATCATAGTAATTGGAATATCCATCACCTCAAGCAGTTCTCATTACTTTGTGATGGGAACATTCCATAGCTTCTCTTCTAGCTATTTTGAAAGATACAATAAGTTGTTGTGAACTAGACTTGCCCTGTTGTGCTATCAAATACTAGAACTTATTCCTTCTGTTTTTTTCCTTTTGTACCCTGCCTTTAAAAGGAACTTATTCTGGCTATAAATATTTTAGATACAACTTTCTATTCCAGACTGTTTTCACTCTCAGTGAGGTCTGAATGGTGGCACCGTGGGCTTGCTTTGTGCACAAATCCGCGTTCCACATGGCCGGCTGCGTGCTGGAGAGTTCTCTCTCTGGACTTAGAGAGGGTGGTTGATGTCTGTGTGAATGGGATCGCTTCGATGGGGCAGGTGGAGGTTCAGACCTAGGTGGGAGGTTCACGTGTGGCTCCTGCCATCCCTGGCCCCAGGTGTGCCACCTGTGGGTCTGGCTCCTGACCTGTGGCAGAACCTTGGGGAAAGGCGAAAATTTAGGCCCACCCTGACTCACCTAATGATGTTGATGTTGAGTATCTATCACCTTAAAATCTACAGGGCGCGTTCACAGACACTGGCCCAGTTTGGGTGTGCCTGGTGGAGCCCGGCTCGATGCTTTATTTTGAAACGGGGCAGCTGCGACGGGATTGCTAAGTCCCTCCATCACGTCAGCCATGGCCTGGCGTAGACAGAGCCCTGTGGTGGGCACCGGGCTGATCCCCAACAGGCTTTACGAGGCGCAAGTCCTTACTGCAGCAGGGTGCGGTGGCCGTTTCTCGTGCAGCGTGTGCGTTTATTTGGCAGTCCTTGCAAAATACCCAACAGTCGGATGTGAAATGGCGGACCGTTGTAGAGCCAAGTCATGAATGAAACAGAGACTGATAGTGGTGGACTGTGCTTTATTAGAAAGGGAGCCACGGCCAGGAAAGACAAGTTCTGCCAGCCTTCTGCCCTGGCTCCAGGTCTTGTGGCACCGGGGTCACTTCTCATCTGCCCCTCCCTCCCTCCCTCCACCAGCCAAACCGCAGGTGCACCAGCGCGTGCACACCCCTGAGATGTCCATGCGTCCGTGCATCTGCGCACGCGTGCGTCTCTGCACCCATGTCCCGTGCACTCGTTTATCCGTGCACCCCTGCAGTCACTCACCTGTGCATCTGGGCACCCACACATCATGCATCTCTTCTGTCATTCAGCAAGCAATTTTCAGAGTCTGTGCTGGACCAGGCCCTGTGCTGAGCGCTGGGAAGATGGGGATGAAGTTAGATATGATCAAGGAGGGCAAATAAGTAATGGCTGAGATGCTAATACTCATTAATGAGGGCTTGGTGTGTGCAGGCTGGCTCTGATGCTCTGACAAGCGAATACATCCAGTACTCACAGCCACCCAGTTACGGACGGTGCCGCCCCCTCCTGTTTTCCGCATGGGGAAACTGGCCTTCAGGGTGGTCAGGAGGTTGCCCTGGGTTACCCATTGATTGAAGGGCATGGAAGGGATGAGGTCCCGTTGTCAGCAGGGTGGGGCAGGGTCAGATGTGCATTGTGCGTTCCGGGTATCATGGCTTGGTCCGCTCAGGATGGCGGGGGATGGGCCCTGACCCACCTGAGGTCGGGGAGCGGGGCAGGGAGGGAAGGCCTCCTGGAAGAGGTACCCCTAGCCACACCCTCTGCCTAAGGGGAACTTAGGCAGAAGTCTGGGCACACGACAGCTTCAGCGAAGGCACAGAGGCCCCAGGCAGCCTGGCATGCTGGTTAGGGCAGGAGTTCTCCTTGGGCACTTCTGTCCCCCAGGGGATGTTGGGCAATGGCTGGCGACATTTTTGGTTGTTGCAGTTGGGTGTGCCAAGACCAGGGACGCTGGTTAGCACCCTACAGTGCACAAGACGCCCCCACCCCAGAGAACGATTCGGCCCCAAGGGTCAGTAGTGCCACGGTGGCGAAGCCCTGGGCTGGGGGAAGACTGGAGCCAGAAAAGCCTGTTGGAATCCTCACACAGTCCCCAGGGATCCAGGTGGAGCCTGAGGAGGCTGGGCTGTGGTGTAGGGACTCAGTAGCAGCCAGGCGACAGGGCTCCATCTACCAGGCTGAGGGGTAGTGTGGGGTAGGGACAGGCGTGCGTTCTGGAGCAGTCCCTGTGGTGGCAGGGGGCCAGCTGGAGGCTCTTGCCTGCGTGGAGCGGGTGAGGCCTGGGTCTCGTGCACAGCAGCAGAGGTGGAGAGGAGGACCCGATCGCAAAAACCTCCACGGGCCAAGGTCCTAGTGGCTGACTGGGGAGGGGCGGTGCTGACAGGTGAAGTGTCATGGAGGGACGCCCTGTGTTGTCCATGTCAGGCAGGCGTGCTGGTCCGGGAAGGCTGCCTTGGGCCGGGAAGCCAGCACCTTGCTTTAGCCCCCAACACAGCCCAGAACCCACACCTGTCCACCTTGTCTGCAGGGCAGCGAGCAGCCTGCCACCTTCCCTGGCACTCGTCTCACCATCTGCGGCCAGGGAGAGGGGACGAGATCCACAGCCCTGCCTTAGACCCTCCCCTGACCAGCCCTGACCAGCCCTGAATGCAGGGTGGGGCTGGCTTTGCAGAGTGAGTGTGCAGGGCTTGTGTTCAGGGCAACACCTATACCCAAATCAAAGCCGTCTTTTCTATCTAAGATCTCTTTGTAGCCAGTTTAATGTGCAGCTCTGGGCATGATCATGATCATGACGCCTGGCGTCTGTGGATCTGGGTTTGACAGTGCTTCGGCAGGTGATGGTTTCTCAGAGGACCCACAGGCTGCTTCTAAAGCGCGTGTCGATCGCCTTGTCCGAACCCCAGCGAGCACCACGGACTCAGAATCCGAGTTCTGGTGGGTGAGGCTGGCTCTCCCATGGGCCTTTGCTGCCCTAATAACCTGCCTTGGTGTCGCCCTTGCAGGTCTGGGACCTCAGTGACATCGACAAGGACGGACACTTGGACCGGGACGAGTTCGCTGTGGTAGGCCCCGCCGCATCTCTTCCCCACCCCGCTGAGGACGGCAGTGTGCAGCTCACGCGGGGCTTTCTGGATTCATTTGTTTTGCTTCTGTGATGTTTTTTTTAAAGTGTTTATTTTGACACAATTCCAAGTACTTAGAAGAGTTGCAGCACAGGTTGAATAGCCCAGTATGAACGTCCGACATCCGAAATGCTCCAAAATCTGAAGCTGTTTGAGCGTTGACACGACACTCAGAGGGAACGCTCATTGGAGGATTCAGATTTTGGGTTAGGGATTTCAGCCAGTACCTGTAAAGTATAGATTCAAAAGTCTGAAAAAAAATCCGAAATCCGAAACATTTCTTGTCCCAAGCATTTCAGATTGGGATACCTTTCACCCACATTCCCCAGTGTCACTATGTACCACATTTGTGCGCTCTCTCTGTCTCTAAGATTTTTCCTTTGAACCGTTTTGGAGTTAAGTTGCAGACACCTCTTCCCCCCCCCAAATACTTCAGCATGTATTTCCTAAAAACAAGAACTTCCCTTAAATAACTGTTGTCCAATTCAGAATCAGGAAATTGGCATGGTGTCAGCTCATTTATGACATTTCTATTATCTCCTGTATATCTTATATTCTGTATTAGTGTATCTATGATTGTATTATTTATTATCTAACCTAAGGGTATTATTCAGATTATACCAGTTGTCCCTAAATGTCCCTGTGGCAAAAGAGGATGACATTCTGTTGTTCTGTGACTTGTACTTCCTCTAACCTCAAGCAGCTCCTCCGGCCGCCTTCATGGTGTGGACATCTCCAAGTGCACAGGCCGACCGTTGTGGAGTGTCCCTAGGTGTGAGGTTGGCTGCCACTTCCTGGTAATGACCCAGGTTGTGCACTCTTGTGGGGCAGGAATGCCACGGAGGCGATGCCTGTCCTTGAGGCCTCACCCCCAGGGGAATGTGATGTCACCAGGTGTCTTCCCACCACGTTGACCTTCATCACTGGGTCAAGGTGGAGGCTGCTGGGTTTCTCCCTGCAGTCTCTCTTTTCCCCTCTGTGCTCAGCCTGTCTCTGTCGGGGACATCTTGACAATGTAAATGCCTGCTTACTCTCAGACTCTCACCTGCCAGTCCTAGCAGCTGCCGATGAGTCTCCCCCAAGTTCACTCTGATGGTGGCTGCCACATGGGGACATTCTCTTCTAATTCCAGCATTCCTTGCACATTTATTAGTTGGCCTTCTACAGTAAGGAGTTGATTTATATCAGTGTGGCTTCCTGGCTGCATCCTCAGTTCCACTGTTTGTAATCCTTCCTGACATGATTGAGTGCGACCCGTGAACACTCCTCCCAGTTGGCTCCTTTGGTTCTTTCGTTCCTCCGCATCTGAGCACTTGTTTACCTTTGGGTCAAGGAGATGCTCCCAGGTCCCCTGTGCGTTTCCCGTCCCAGCCCTGCCTTCCGCTGTCTCCCCAGGGAGCCCTAGGTCCAGTTAGTGGGGAATGGGATTAGAGACCAGGCTCTGGGCGCTGGCTGTGCTTGCAGTTGCTTGGTGCCACTGCTCACGGGCCCGCTCCACAGACAGAGCTGGGCAGTAGCTGTGTGTAGGGCCGTATCCGCCAGCCATGGACGTCTGCCTGTGTCAAGGTCCAGGTGTCCCTGTCCTCTTCTTCCAGTGCAGCAGGGGATCTGTGTGTCGGGCAGGGCTCTCCGGGCCTGTGGGTGCCATCGCACCCCTGCAGCTGGATGGGCTGGGCTGACTCCCCCTGAGCCTACCCTCTCCCCCTGGGCCCAGGTCACCACACTGGTCTTAGTCCATTCCTGCTGCCATAATAAAGTACCTGAGCCCAGGTAACTTGTAAACAACAGAAATTTATTGCTCACAGTTCCGGAGGCAGAGATGTCCAAGGTCGAGGTCCCAGCAGATTTAGTGTCTGGTGAGGGCTTAGTCTCTGCTTCCAGGGTGGCGCCTTTTGCGGCATCCTCCAGAGGGGATGAATACCCTTACGTGGCAGGAAGGCAAAAAGGGAGTGACAGACCCCCTCAAGCCCTTTTATTAGGCACCAGTCCCACCCCTGAGGGTCGAGCCCTCACGGCCTCGTCATCTCCCTTAACACCCCACCTCTTAGTACTGTTGCATCGGGGGTCACGTTTCAGCGTGGGTTTTGGAGGGCCACGGACACTCGAACGACGACGGCTCCCCTCCTCTTCCTCATCCTCCTTTCCCTCCGGCTCCTTCCCTCCCCTCTTTGGCCTTTCTCTGCCAGTAATGGGATTTATTCATTTACTTCATTCCGTTAGGTCTCAAACAAAGTAGAATAAAGTAGCGCTTTGTAGTTAAGGATGGTGCTTTGATAATTAGTAGTTGAGTTCAGCCAAACCCAAAAACAATGTCCAACCAACCTGCGAATTATCTGGGAATTTCTAAGTAGTAGACAAACCACGAAATACAACAGTATACCAAGATACATCTTCTGTCCTAGGGATTTCAGGCACCTTTAAAATGTGATCTGGAATGTACACATGAAGGGAGCTTACGATTACTTTATGTGTGTGTAAAGCCTTTGAAATTTGAAATACCTAGTTAAATTTGAACCATCGTCCAAGACAATGACAAGTTTCTCTTCTATTTCCCCTCACGAACCCCACACCCCCAACGGCGCTCAGTTGTGCTCCTTTCCCGCACAGAGGAGCTTGGTTCTGCCTTTCCGCCTTGAGCATTTTCCAGGCTTCTCCGGGCAGCCTGTTGTTTTCACTGGTTGTCATTATTGACTTATTATTTGGTGGTAAAATACACGTGAAACTCGCCATCTTAACCATTTCCAGGTGTACAGCTCAGGGGCGTTGTGCAACCATCACCCCCGTCCCTCTCCAGAACTTTCTTACCTTCCCCAGCTGAATCTCTGCCCCCATTAAACACTAACTCCCATCGCCTCCTCCCCCCGGCCCCTCCTCATGTATTTTTTATATTTCTTCTGATAGCGCTTGATGGAGTGGCCCCTGGGGAGGGCCCCCAGTAGTGGGGTGACCGGCCCAGCGTGTGCTCAGGTGCCGGGGACCTGCCTCACCCACCCCGAGGTCCCTGTTTTCTTTTGGTCATTTCTCATCATTTCAGCCAAGATACATGTTAGTCTGTAAGTGGGTCTTGGAATTGTGTCATTTTGCATTTCTTTTTGTCACTAGCTGGGTTTAACATTGTGTTGTTTTGAAGTGACCATAAATTTTATCTACGGTTTTGATCTGTTCTCTATGCCGATAGCAAGTTAAAAGCTCTTTTGAAGGGGGGAGGAGGGTTGTGATTTTGGTGTTCGTTAGATTTTAAAAAGGACTTCGTCCTTGTTTTAGACCGTTTGTTTTTCCCACCAGGGACAGGGGAGCCTGGGACAGGGGAGCCTCCCATCCTCCGCATAGCATGCCCGTGGGTGGCATTTTCTGCATCTCTTGAATATCTGATTGATTGATTGGAGAGAGGTCTTGCTGTGTTGCCCAGGCTGGCCTCGAACTCCAGGGCTCACGTGATCCCCCTGCCTCAGCCTCCTGAGTAGCTGAGCATCTTGAAGCGCCAGCAGCTCTCATGGTGTCTCTAGACTTCCAAACCCAGCACTTTGGAAGTCGGCAGCCGTGGAGCTGGTGGCCCTCCTGCGCGGTGAAGGGACACTCACGGAATCTGGCTTGGTTGAATTATTTTTGTGTTCATTTCAGTGTCATGTGATAATTAAACAAGTGTCTTGGAAAGTTATACATCGGAAGATAAGTCATCAGAAAAGATTTACTTTTAGTCTGGTCACTTGGCGTCCTCCCAGGAGTCTTTGTTGTGTCACCACAGCCCCGGAAAGGGCCACCCTCTGCCTTCTCGTGCTCCTGGTGGCCCCGGCCTCGCCCCCTCAACACCATCTGCTCTCGTTTGCACTCGTAGGCCATGCACCTGGTGTACCGAGCCCTCGAGAAGGAGCCCGTGCCCTCCGTCCTGCCCCCGTCCCTCATCCCGCTCTCCAAGAGAAAGAAGACTGTGTTCCCTGGTGCCGTCCCCGTCCTGCCTGCCAGCCCCCCGCCGAAAGACAGCCTCCGCTCCACGCCGTCCCACGGCAGCGTCAGCAGCCTCAATAGCACCGGCAGCTTGTCCCCCAAACACAGCATCAAGCAAGCACAGGTACGCGGCCTCAGCGTTCGGCCACCTCTCAGAGTGCAGCACAGCGGTTCTCAGGATTGCTTAACACGTGGCCCAGAAAAGGCCAAGTTTGTGATTAAATGTCTTTCAAAAATATTAATTGCAGGGATTCAGAATGAACTTTATTATTCACTTGCATGTAAGCCCAACCTGCACACACCAGCATGCTCCCTCCTCCCGGCTCTGCCCAGCTGTGGGCCTCTGGGTGATTCTGGCCTGTCGAGTGGTTAATTACGTATCGTCCACGTCCACGCTCCTCAGCTTCATGAGAGCAGAGTTAGTTCCTGGTTATACTCTCAGCATCTAGCATGGTCTCTGGTACTTAGGAGACGCTCAGTAACTGTGTGTCGGATGGTCAGGTGAGTGAGGGAGGCACCTGCGTCGTGTTAGGAAGACACGTGGCAGCTCTGTTCCTCTCCACGGCCACGTCCCACGTATCAAAAAAGATCTTTTTTTTTTTTTCGGAGATAGGGCCTTACTCTGTCACCCCGGGCTAGAGTGCCGTGGTGTCAATCTAGCTGACAGCAACCTCAAACTCCTGGGCTCAAGCGATCCTCCTGCCTCAGCCTCCCCAGTAGCTGGGACTACAGGCACGTGCCTCCATGCCCGGCTAATTTTTTCTGTATATTTTTTTAGTTGTCCGATTAATTTCTTTCTATTTTTTTTTTTAGTAGAGATGGGGTCTCGCTTTTGCTCAGGCTGGTCTCCAACTCCTGGCCTCAAGCGATCCTCCCGCCTCAGCCTCCCAGAGTGCTGGGATTACAGGCGTGAGCCATCGCACCCGGCCAAAAAAGATCTGTCTTGTTTTGGCAAATGCAGCATCACAGTGGGCTCCTTAGAAAAACGAGTTTTTAAGATCCTCTAAAACATGCGAGAAAGTGACCAAGAGTCACATCTGGAGTCATGCTTCGTGTCCTGCCTCATTTGTGGTTTCAAAGCACAGCAGTGAGTGAGTGGTCATGTCAAGAAGGTGGCTGCCAGTGTCACTGCACAGCTTCACACAGACTGTGGGTAATGAAAATGAAAAAGGTGTAAACAGATAGTGTTTTCTCTTGCACATGCTGTATTTGTGAAGTTAAGTATTTGACTCCAGGGGGCTCATGTCCACGGAGCTTGTAGAACACAGCATCGTACCCTAGAGTTTGAAAGAGGCCGTCTGAGAGGGGGCTCCGTCCCGGGGGAGAGGCAGGGCCTGCAGGTGTTACCCTCCACTTGGGGAGTTTCCTGTGGCCGGCGTCCAGGGGGCCCAGCCCAGGCATCTGTACCATGCCCCACCGTGCCCTGGCTCATCCTGGGGGCCCTAGGGGTACCCCAGTGGCTGCATGACAGGCTCCTGCTCTCCCAGGGAGACAGGTGATAAGCAGACCAGTAAAGAAAGGCAGATAGCACGAGCAAGCAGAACAGAGCCCGGCCTGGAAGTGCTAGGGTGGGTAGGGGGCGTGCCCCTGCAGATGGGCCAGCAGGAAGGCCACCAACAAGGTGACACCTGAGCTGGACCCTGAGTGACAAGAAGCCATCAGGGGACCAGTCCTTGCCCAGGCTCTGGTGTGGGAGCCCTCAGTGTATCCTAGAAACAAGAAGGAGGTCGGCGCAGGGTGAGCCAGGGGGCCAGTGGGGTGGGGTCAGAGAGGGGGCCAAGGCTGGCCCACGTAGCACCTGCTCGAGATGGCCTAGCCTAGCAGCGGGTGTCCGCAGAGCTCTTGCCGGGAGTCAGGTTAGGGGAGATTGTTTTATTGTCAAGGTAGCAAGTAGGGCTGAGCTTACTGGCAGGCGCAGGTCACCCAGCCTCATAACCGCTGGTCTCCACCAGGAATCCCTCTCTTCCTTACTGCTTATTAACATCTTTGGGCTGTCAGCACTCTTTGAGAAACCCTTTCTTAACCGAAAGGAACGACTCTTAAGCGGAAACTCAGGCGTCGTGGCAGATCCTCGATGCAGGGAGTGGCGTGGCTTTTCTGAGCAGTCGCTGCGCTGTAGCGGCACAGTCCCTCGAGCCCAAGTTTCCACCTTCCTTTCTCTCCCAACTCCCTCATCATCCACATCAGTTCGGTTAGGGTTTTTTTTGTTTTGGGTTTTTTTGTTTGTTTTCGAGACAGAGTCTTGTTTTGGAGCTCGGGCTAGAGTGCAGCGGCACAGTCACCGGCTCACAGCGACCTCAGACTCCTGGGCTCATCGCCACCACGCCTGGCCTCAGTTACGTTGTTACTCTTGTTGCTGTTGTTACAAGATTGCTTAAAAGGAGAGACCTCTATACATATTAACTATTTAAAAAACCAAAAAAACCTAGATGATGAAAAGTGCCTCTAGAATCTAGGACAGAGACACTGTGAACCTTGGCGTGATGAGCGTGTCAAAGGCCCGAGGGGACGCAGCCAGTCAGCCATGATGGGACCTGCTCCTGGGTGCCCAAGGGGCTTCGATCCTCCGAACCAAGGGTGGCCGGGCCCTGGGTGACCCACGATGGCACTCACCTCTGTTAAGCAAAATGAGAGCAGGCGGTGAGAGAGGCCACACACGCAGCAGGAGGCCCAGCCCTGAGGCTATGGACTTCATGCTGCCCTCCTGGGCTCTTGATTCTATCTGCAGGAGTGGACCCCTGGCGGGGGTGGTCCTCTTGGGTGGTGGGGTCTCACTTGTTACCTGTCAGTGACGTGTGTGCTGACACCTCAGGGCGGATCTTTGTTGTCTCGGGGGGTGGGGTCAGGGACAAAGAAGGATGGTCCGTAGAGTCCTGGAACCCTGGGCACCAAGAGCACCTGGCAGCCTGCAGAGAAGCCTTTGTCGGAAGAGGAGCCCAAGACCGGGGAGGGTGGGCTGGCTCTCAGGAGACAGCCCTTCCATAGCGGGTGCTCGGGAGGGTCTATCCTGGTGTGCTTGGAGTCCTCCTAGAAGATCACCGGCCTCTGTTGGCGCCCCACATGGCAGAATGGAAGGGCTGGTGGTGGATGGAGGCTGGGTCTTCACCTGCCTCTAAGCACAGGGGAGCAAGGTGATGGGGTGGAAAGAGGTGCAGACTGGGCGCTGGGGGAGCTTGATCGAGCTGGCGTCAACCTCTCTCAGCCTCAGTTTCCCCACCTACAGACCAGGGGGGGACCCATCTACACTCTTGGCTTATGGAATCATGAGAAGAGTTTGGTGCCAAATGCACGTGAAAGCACTTGGATCGTCCCGCCATCAAAAAGTGTGCATTTGTAGGTCATAAACAGCTTGCAGATTAACTGTTTTTGAAAAAAAAACATTTCAGCCAGCAGCGAGCTGGGTGGTGCCTGCGGCAGACAAGATGCGATTCGATGAGATATTCCTGAAGACAGACTTGGACCTGGACGGCTATGTGAGTGGCCAGGAGGTGAAGGAAATCTTCATGCACTCGGGCCTCACCCAGAACCTTCTAGCACACATATGGTGAGGACAGTTGTGGCTGTGGGTGGCTCCAGGGGACCTGTGGGAGAGGACGCTTGGAGGGTGGTGGTCAGGGCCCCTGCCCAGCCTGTACCCGGCCTCATTTATTCTCCCCGGGCTGGTAGGGGTTGAGCAAGGTGCAAGCGTAAAGGCTCGAGCCTCATCCTCCGTGCAGGTCGGTTCACCTTTCCAGCAGGAGGGGCCTGCTGGGCCCTCGGAGAGCTCTCAGGCCGTCTGCTTGCATAGTGGGCCCAGTTCTTGCTGCTGGCGGTGATGCCGGTTCCCGCAGGAGGCCCCAGCAGAGTCCTCTGAGCAGTCTGGATTGTGGCCGCCTGTCCTAGGGGTCCCTGCTCTGTTGAGGCCAGTGCCTCGGCTCTGGCGGGACGGTAAACAGCGGGGAGACCTGGTCTGTACCTCAGGGCCCAGGCCAGGAGCCAGCCTCACACTTCCCTCCAGGGCCAGACAGAGCGGATGTCACAGGGCGGGGGGCCATTCCTTCTGTAACTGGCCAGTGGTGAAGTCACTGTTGAGCTTGTTCCACAGAGCGCTGGGACGGTAGAGAGAGATTCACTTGAGAGTTATAGAAAGGAGAGAATTTCCATATAATTCTCGACAGGTGAATCCCTCTGAGTAGAGCAGTGAAATTCAGCACGTTACTTAGTGGCTTGGGGGCAACAACCGTCCTTAGTAATAATTCACAGGTGCTGTCCACACCGTGCAGTTCCGCGGTGTACAGGGAGAGCCCAGGCCTGAGAAACCAGCCTCCCAGAGTCGTCACCGTAATGGCTGAGCCACCTGCCTCTGACTGGCCAGGGACAGTGGTTCTCGACCCCTTTGGCTCTGGTGTTCCCTTTTGGAAACTGATACCTTGAGTGGCCCCTTTGTAATCCCAAAATGGAATCGCGAGGAGAGTTTGCACGCGCAGTTCCAATAGTGCTGTGGCGCCCTGAACGCAGTGTAAAGGGACGGTACAGGGAGAGTGAGCGTGAGGCAGACTGCAGTCCATCCATGACGTGACGGCATGCGAATGACACAGGGACATCACAAACCTGCCTGGACCGAAAGAGGGAGCGCGGGGGGGCGAGCTCTAGAATAAACAACCCCGAGGAGAGTTAGAGCAGCGGTCTGCGCTTGTCTGCAGGGGGCGGGGGCGGGGCATAGCGCAAGTGGGGATAATGCTCCAAGAGGGATCGCAAGGGAACACGGGGGCGCAGGCTTTGCCCCCATGATGGCTGGCACCTCACCAGTCAGCGTGGTGGACGCCAGCAGAGCAAGGGTCCTCTCTCTCTTGAAACCCCCGGCATGTGAGCCTCGGAGGCCAGGC
This sequence comes from Indri indri, assembly GCA_004363605.1. Classification (NCBI taxonomy): domain Eukaryota; kingdom Metazoa; phylum Chordata; class Mammalia; order Primates; family Indriidae; genus Indri; species Indri indri. The sequence goes on along the minus strand of RJWJ010015368.1, from coordinate 19,395 downwards.
TCCTCGAGAGATGGCAGGAGCAGAGAAGGGCCAGCGAGGAGAGGCAGCAGCAGCCCAGGGGCACGCCACGGGCCTTCCGCCGCCAGACCGGGAGAGACAGTGGCAGTGTGAGACTGTCGCGCCTCTAGCCTCGAACTGTGGGTGATTACACAGGCATTTTAAAAACAGCCTTGGCTGGGCGAGGTGGCTCAAGTCTGTAATCCCAGCTCTTTGGGAGGCCAAAGTAGGAGGATCGCTTGAGGCCAGGAGTTCAAGACCAGCCTGGGCAACATAGCAAGACCCTGTCTGTATAAAAAATAAAAAATTAGCTGGGTATGATGGCATACACCTGTAGTCCCGGCTACTTGGGAGGCTGAGGCGGAAGGATCGCCGAGCCCAAGAGTTCACGGTTACAGTGAGCTACGATCCCACCACTGCTCCAGCCTGGACAACAGAGCGAGACCCTGTCTCAAACAAACCCCCCAAAAACACCTTTATCAGTGATATTCTGAGTGATCTGGTCATTCCCCATGTCTGCTCACGGCTAGCTTTTGGGCCTGACAGTTAGAACATTGCCGGCTCTCCTTCGCTCGAAAGGAGGAAACCGTGTCGTGGCTTCTGCGCTAACGGCACGTGAGGTAGGAAAGGAGATCCTGTGTCGAGAGGGTGGCGAGAGTGAAGGCAGTTTTCCCAGGCCCGGAGGCTGCATCCTTCCTGCGTGAGTCTTCCCTGGCTCTGTGGCCAGCTCCCCACTTAGTTCAAGTATCAGGGCACTTCTTATCCAAGCTCTGTGGGACCATCGTATGCTGCTGTTCACAGGCCGCCTTGTCCCATCTTTCCAGACGTCAGAGAGCCACGTGGGCAGGGGATGCTTAGCTGTGGGGTCTGTCCTCTGTAATGCAGCCATGCCCCTGCGGCAGCCCCTTGTGGGCACAAGAGGATTGTCTTGGTCCCTCAGGCTGCTGTGACAGGGTGGTGTGAGCCACATGTTTCTCACGGTTCTAGGGGTTGGAAGTCTAAGATTAAGGTACCAGCAGATTAGTGGCTGGTGAGGGCCGCCTTCCTGCCGTGTCCTCACCTGGCAGAAGGATCAGAGAGAGCTCTCCGGGGCCTCTTTAGGGCACTGATCCCATGCACAGGGCTCCACCCTCGTGACCTGATCACCTCCCATGGGGGTGAGGATTTCAACACAGGAGTTTGGGGGGATGCAAACATTCAGTGCCTAACAGGGAGAGAGAGGCTGTTTGCTTCCTGCCTCATCATCATGACAACCCAATTGTTGCTATTGTCCCTGCTGAAAACCAGTGGCCTGGGCCATTCAGATAACCTAGAGCTGCAGGAACAGGCTGAGTAGCCGTTTGCACAGGAATGGCCGGTCTGTCCTGGAGTCGATAAACCAAACCACCTCTCTCTGCGGCTAGCGAGATCTCCCCGGGGGGGGGGCTCCTCGGCCCATGGGAAGGGGCTTGGTTCTCCAGCCAGGCCAGGACCTCCCCCCACCCCCTGCCGCGCCCTGATATCCCTCCTTGGGTTGGGGGCGCTGGGAGTTGGGGCGCCCCAGGACTGGTTCCCAGGGTCGGGATGTTAAGTAGAAGTGGAGTTGGGGCTTGCCACCGCGTCCTGCCATCATCTGTGTCGTCATCATTTTTTTCAAAACCACGGGTCGGATGACTTGTGTTGGTTGCGCAGTCGGAATCCGGGCCTGCGATGTGTAATTAGCGTCCCACGTCTCTCCCAGGGCCCTGGCCGATACGAGGCAAACGGGGAAGTTAAGCAAAGACCAATTCGCGTTAGCTATGTATTTCATTCAGCAGAAGGTCAGTAAAGGCATCGACCCTCCTCAAGTCCTCTCGCCGGACATGGTGCCGCCCTCGGAGAGAGGCACTCCTGTCCCGGTGAGTAGCCGGCTGCCCGGTCGCGTTCATGTCCCTGCCCGCCACCAGGTGGCGCCGGTGGCCCACGTGGGCCCCACAGTCTGGTGGGCGCCTCAGCGAGGTCCCTGCCTTCCCCGCAGTCACTGGGAGTGTGGCCTGGCCGCCCAGGTAGTTCCCCAGCCTGGCGGCGGCGCTTTCACCACCTGTGAACTAAATAAAGAGAAAACCACATCCCTGGGCCTGAGACCTGGTAGTGCTTGCTGTCGGGGGACATCCGCTTGCTAATCCATGATCTCACGTCTGAATCCGATTCCAGGACAGTTCCAGTGCTCTTGGCTCAGGGGAGTTTACGGGCGTGAAGGAGCTGGATGACATCAGTCAGGAGATCGCCCAGTTGCAAAGGTACGTCGGAAACGGCTCTTTACCTACAGCATCCAAATCTCACGCGAGCCCCTCCTAGGTAGTTTCTGGAAACGGCAGAGACTGCAGTGGAAATTTGATTATCACAAATTTATTCAGAAAAAAGGAAGGCACGTAGATTCTTCCGAGTTCCTAAATTGGCTGAAAGGGCTCGAAGAAGAACGTCTTGGTGTGGGTCGGGGTGGGCGTGGGCCTGCGGCAGCCATGGGGCCACACACCAGCCTCCCCCACCCCCCGCCCAGCACTGGGAAGGCCTTGCTGTCGGTGACAAGGCAGCCGGTCTCACGCAGTGTGCAGCTGGCTGAGGACCTGACAGCTAAACCGCGGGGAAGGGCCTCATGTCCAGGTCTCTGGTGCCGCTCCCTGCAGCCGCTGCCTCAGTTTCCTCACGTGTGAATGAAGGCTCTAGACGGGCTGTCTGTGCTTTTGGAGCCCAGTATAAAGAAATGCAATCACTTCCTGTATCCCCCCACCGGGGCCTCGTCAAGAGAGAAATCCTCTTTCCAGCTAATGCTGGGGGACGGTGGACGCCTGTGGCCTGGGGGCACTGTGCCGAAGGCCCCACAGGTGCTTGGCCCTCCGTGGGAAAGGGATCCTTTCCTTGCCTGAAAACGCAGAGGCTGCTGCCTTCCCAGGCAGGGCTGGATCCCACGCACGGCTGGAGGCTCCTGGGCGCACTGTAACAGGTGCCGCGCTCTGCCAGTCCCTCTGCGCTAGGCTTCGTGCTGTCACAGAGCCCTGATGAGCAAGGGCGGGTTAGGTCTCGGAAGGGGTAGGGATGGGGGCTGGTTACAAACCCTCAGCCTCCCCAGCGCAGACTCCCCACTTCACGCTCAGCCCAGGGACAGTTCCTGTTCTGTCCCAGCTCCCTGGGCTGTGTTTTCCAAACCAGAGATCACGTGCCACCCGACAGGGCGGACGGGGCCTGTAAGTTGGAGGGCCAGTGTCCCAGAGCCCAGGCAGGCCTGAGAACCAGGACTGGAAGGCCCAGGACGGAGGGAGCCCCTGTAAGGCCAAGGTGGAGGTCGCAGAAGGGACGCTGGGATCTGAGTCAGGCCAGAGTAGGCTCAGCCCTGGGAAGGTGACAGCCAGGTGTGTGCAGAGTACCTGTTTGTAGGAGGCTGGGGCCTGCGGCAGCCCTTGAGCAGGCGGCGTTGAGAGTGCGCCTTGGATTTGGGGAGTGTGGGCTGGTTCCACTCAGCTATAACGCGTTGAGTTTAAAGACGACATCGTGTTGTTAGTTTCTAGGCTTGTGGAAATGGATATTCCAATGACTGTAGTTGCTGCACGTCTGGCGGAATGTCCCAAAGAGGGTCCCCAGGCGCGAGGCTGGGTTTGTTGGACACATGACGTTCCTGCCCTGAGACAGTCCCTTTGGGCACCAGAGTGTCCTAGTCCATCCAGGCTGCTGTAACAGACTACCACAGACTGAGTGGCTTAAAGAACAGACATTTCTCATAGTTCTGGAAGCTGGAAGTCCAAGATCCGGGTACCAGCAGATCTGGTGTCCAGCACAGGCCCGTTTCCTGATTGGCAGACGGCTGCCTTCTCGCCGTGTCCTCAGATTTCAGGAGGAGCAGAGAGAGCTCCTGGGGTGCATTTTATAAGGGCACTAAAGCCATTCACGAGGGCTCCACCCTCATGACCTTATCCCCTCCCAGAGGCCCCAGCTTCTCACACCGTCTCACCCAGGGTGAGGATTGAAAGTAGGAATTCGGGCGGGGGGTGGGCGGGGACAAACGTTCAGTTCATAACAGGAGAGAGAGGGAGGGAGCTGGTGTGCACCTGGGAGACAGACGGGAGAGCCCCAGCGAGCACCAGCCACACAGGGCGAGCTGGGGGCAGCGCAGGCGTCAGGGAGCCCATGGCCCGCCCTCCTCCACATCACTCCGACTTCTCACCTTGGCTCCCCCAGCCCGGCTTTGCCTTCCTGTCCCTGTCCTCTAGAACATTCTCCCACTGACTCCCTCTGTCTCTGCCCTGGCCCGTGGGCTCCCTGCAGGCAGGGCACAGTGCCTCACGGCGTGACCCCAGGTCCTCCGTGCTCGGTATTCAGGGAGGGAGTCAGTGGAGGATTGAGAGAGTGTGCTGGTTTTCTCGCCAGGTGACAAATCACCAGAAATGTAGTGGCTCAAAACAAGACAGAAGCATTAGCTCGCAGTTCTATGGTGCAGACGTCCAGGGGGCCCCGACCAGGCTCTCCATGGCGGGGGGGGGTCTCTCAAGGTCGAGCTCAAGGTGCTGGCTGGGCTGGTGCCAGGTCCTGCCTGCGGTCGGAGGGGAGGTTACCTGGGGCGAATGGTCTCGGGCGTCGTCCTTAGCCTTCCGCCACCGCAGAGAGGGGTTGACGTGGGCAGCTTTCTGTGGGGCTGAGCAGAGTCGGGTCTTGAGAAGTCAGGGTGGAGAGTTCTTATTCACCCTGTGTTTTCATGAAATATTTTTCAACATTCAGAGAGAAGTACTCACTGGAGCAAGACATTAGAGAAAAGGAAGAGGCAATCAGACAGAAAACCAACGAAGTACAGGTAAGGATGTTGCTCACTTTGGTTCCATCGACTTTGTGTTCAATGCAGTGCAAGAAAACTGCCCTCAGCGTTTGGCCGGGAGGGGCCCAGGTCTGCACTGGACAGAAGTTGAACTCTTGGGGGCTTCCAAGTGAATCTTTCAGAGTTGCCTAGAACCTACTATATGGGATAAATGTTTGTGTAAGAAAATAAGAAGTTAAAAAAATAATAAAAATAATAAAGTTGCCTGTAACCACAGACAGTGGCTTTTCTTTTTATTAAATCAAGATAGTCGGCCCTCTGTATCCACAGGTTCCATATCCACGGATTCAACCAATTGCAGATCAAAATTACTCTAAAAGTAAAAATAATAAAAATAATCCAAATTAATAAAACACTGTAACAACTATTTATATAGCATTTACAGTGTGTGAGACATTGTAAGTAATCCAGACAGGACTCAGCATGCAGGAGGGTGTGCGCAGCTTATGGGCACAGTCTGCCCTGTTACGTGAGGGGCCTGGGCATCCTTGGATCGTGGTACCAGTCCTCCGCCGATACCAGGGGATGACTGCATGTAAGTCACATAACACAAAATTTACTGTTTTAAAGTGTATAATTCAGTGGCTTTTAGCATATTCACTGTGTTGCTTAACCATCACTTCTGTCTAGTTCCAGAACATTTCCACCACCCCACAGTGGATCCCCATCCCCGCCTCCCCCCCCGCCCCAGCCCCTGGCGCCCACCAGTCCGCTTTCTGTGTCTGAATTTTCCTGTTCTGGACATGTCACGTAAAGGGAATCACACAACCCACGGCCTCTGTGTCTGGCTTCTCCTGCTCCGCCGACTGTCGCGTTGGCAAGGGGTATCCGCAGTGTCGCGTGTTAGTGTCGTGTTCCTTTTCGTGTCTGAATACTGTCCCATCATGTGCGTGGGCCACTTTTTATTCATCCACTCATCACATGTCGGATATTTGGGTTTTTCTACTTCTTGGCTATTGCGAGTAATGCTGCTGAGAAAATTCACATGCAGATTTTTGTGTGAACACCTGTTTTCATTTCTCTCGGTGCATACCTAAGAGCAAAGTGGCCAGGTCATACGGCAACTCTACGTTTAACCTGCTGAGGAGCCGCCACACTGTTTTCAAAGTGGCTGAACCATTTCACACGCCCATGAGCAGTGTGCGAGGGTTCCAGTGTCTACACTGCCTCGCCAGCACTTGTCATGGCCTATTTTCTGTCACAGCCGTCCTGGCGGGTATGGAGAGAACCTCACTGTGGTTTCGATTTGCGCATCGTCTGCGCCGACCTAATGATGCCAGGCATCTTTCCGTGTGCCGATTAGCTGTTTGTATATCTTCTTTGGAGAAAAATCAATTCAGATCCCTTGTGCATTTTTAAATTGGGTTGTCTTTTCATAACTGATTTTTAAGAGTTTTTTATTGTTTCTAGAAGTTTCTTATCAGACATATGACTTGCAAATATTTTCAGTGGGTTGTCATTTCATTTTCTTGATGGTGTTCTTTGAAACACGAAAGTTTTTAATTTCGGTCACGTCCAGTTTATCTGTTCTTTCTTATTGTTGTTGTTCTTGCTTTGGGTGCCGTATTAACCTGTCGCCAAATCCAAGGTCACAAAAATGTAGCACTCTGTTGTCTCCTACGAGTTTTATAGTTTTAGCTTTTACGTTCAGGCCTTTGATCCATTTCCGGATACTCTTTGTGTTTGGTGCGAGGCAGGGTCCAGCTTCCTTCTTTTGCACGTGGCAATCCAGTTGTCTCAGCACCATTGTTGAAGAGACTGTTCCTTGCCCCCTGGAATGGTCCTGGCACCCTTGTTGACCCAGCTGATGGTAGCCGTGTGGGTTTATTTCTGGACTCGGCTCTGTCCTGTTGACCTGCATGCCTCTGCTTACGCCAGGACCATGCTGGCTTGATGACTGTGGCAGGTTTGACGTCAGAGAGTGTGAGTCCCCCATCTCTCTCTTCGTCGAGATTGTCTCGGCCGTTCTAGACGGCTTGCTTTTCCATGTGAAGTTTGGAATCGGTCTGTCATCAGTTTCTGCAAAGAAGCCAGCCGGGATTCTGATAGGGACCATGTTGAATCTGCAGACCGTCTGGGCCGTTTTTGTGTTCTCCTTGCTGGTCCCCCATGCTGCCACCGGCCCCTTTCTCACCTTGAGCTGGTGGGTCTTCGTCCCCATGGGACTCGTCAGTGGCTCCTTCTCCATTACAGAGTGAGGCCCAGATCCCTCGATGTCCCAGGCTGTTAGTCACCTGTTGTCTCAGGTTGCCACTGGGCCTAACCGTCCTCCCTCCTTCATCTCTGTTGTCACTCGTCACTTCCCTTGGATGTGGCAAACCCAGGTCCTCGACTCCCCACGGCTAACTCTGTTTCAGATATTCTGTGTCATCACGCCTCAGTGTAGGGGTTCAGAGACACAGTGCCTGTCCCGTCGGCAGCGCAGTCTCCACTGGTGTCATGGGGAACCCAGGAGGGGGAACCTACAGTGCAAAAACGTACCCAGGAAGGTTAAAAACGTGTCTTTCTTAGTTCCGTGGGCTTATATATCAGGGGAAAGCAAGAGTCAGGAAGGGCAGGGGCTCCCGGGCAGTGGGCTCGGACCCTGAGCACCTCTCTCACCGCAGACACCGACAGCCTGAGCGCAGATGCCCACTTGGCCTGCTGTGATGAAATACTATAGGCCGGTGGCTAATAAACAGCAGGAATGTGTCATTGCTCACAGTTCCGGGGGCTGGAAGTCCAAGACCAGGATCCGACAGATTTTGTGTCTGGTGAGGTCCTGCTTCCTGGTTCATAGCTGGCGCCTTCTCGCTGTGTCCTCACGTGGTGGAAGGGTCAAGGCGGCCCTCTGGGGTCTGTCTTATAAGGGCACTGATCCCACTCACGACCTCATCACCTCCCAAAGGCCCCATGCTAATCCTCTCCCTTTGGGGTGAGGATTTCGGCATAGGAATTTGGGGGGCGGGGGGACACAGACATTCAGTCCACAGCACACGGCCAGCGAGCTTTCCCCCGTCCTCGTGTCATGCCTCTTCCCGGCACATACTCTCCAGGCATGAAGTATGTGGCGTACGCATTCTGTCGTCTTTGGTTTTTATTTAAGGGCAGACATAGGAAGGAACTTCTATCTAGGGGGTGGGCGCAAAGCAGGCCAAGGCCATCAGAGCCTGCAGCGTCCTGGGACTGTGAAATGGGGGCTGTGGCCTGGAAGGGGTCGGTGCGGTGCTGATGAGAACTCCGGGACCCAGGGACATCGGAGTGAGCAGCCAGGGTCACCTGGTGGCAGGGCCAGGAGTGACATGGCAGGTTCTAGAGGTTTCTGTTGCTGGTTGCTTCTCTCAGAGCATTGGGCTACATCAGGCTCATCTGTGCCCACCCCCAGGCCTCGTCCATTCCCACGTGTTTAAATACCATCTGAAGCCGTGTGCGGTGGCTCATGCCGTAATCCCGGTACTTTGGGAGGCCAAAGCGGGAGAATGGCTTGAGGCCAGGAGTTCAAGACCAGCCTAAGCAAGAGTGAGACCCTGTTTGTACAAAAAAATAGAAAAATTAGCCGGGTATGGTGGTTCATGCCTGTAGTCCGAGCTACTCGGGAGCCTGAGGCAGGAGAACAAGGGAGCCCAGGAGTTGGAGGCAGCAGTGAGCTATGATCTTGCCACTGCACTCCAGCCTGGGTGACAGAGTGAGACCCTGTCTAAAAAAACAAAACAAAACAAAAACCAGACAAACAAGAAAACCATCACAATGCCAACACACCCGAGTTTCTGTTTCCAGGGTCTTTCCAACGCACCCACTGGGGACTTTCTCCCCGGTTCCATGAGGACTATGTCCAGAATAACTCCCTGATCACCCTCCAGATCCGCCCCTCCAATGAAAGGCCAGGGACACGGAGATGGGGATCACAGACCCCAGCTGCCCCGAGGCATGATTTGACTGTCAAGATGGGGAAGTGAGAGCCCAGGACATTTTTTGTCCCCCTAGCGGGGAGAAGGGAGACCCTGGGCCACCTCTGGGTTTGCTGGCACTCGGCGTCACCTCCCTGACCTACATGACCTACAGCTCCCCGCCAGCCCACCCCGACCACCACCTCGCCCAGGCCCAGGCTGCCGCCGCCTCTCCCTGAACCCCACCTGAGCCCCGCCCTGCAGTCCCTGCCCCTTGGGCCACGCTCCACACGGTGGCCAGAGGGAGGCTTCTCACGCCCACTCGCTATTTCAGCTTTAGTTATTTATCTTAAAGATAGATAATGCATTTGCACAGGTGAAGATCAGGAGGTGAGATGCCTCTGCCCTCTCCTTGGCGCCCCCCTCCCCAGAGTCATTAGCTCCCGAGGGGCCTTCCAGAAAGGTCGTGTGCGTCACACGGACCTTCCCCTTGCCATTCGCGTGAATGTGAGGCACACGGGCGCCCTGTCGGGCCCTGCCCACTCCTGTCGTAACTTGGAACGCACAGCTGCGAGTGTTTCTGTATCTGCGGCGTGTCCCATGGTGTGGGCTGTGCTGGAACGTTCCAGCCAGCCTCCCCACGGAAATCTATTGCAAGTGTGCGTCTTCACACGTGCCACACGCCTCTAGGACGCTTTCCCAGAAGTGGGACCGTGGAGGCAAAGGATTCTCGTACTGACCATCTCGATGGCTCCCGCTGAGTTGGAGGAAACTTTAGAAACGGAGAGTCACCGTGTCCCACCCCCCACGCGCACGTCCCGCCAGGCTCCCCTCCCACCAGGCTCCCCACTGCAGAGCCCGGCATGTCTCCTCGGCGTGGCCTGCAGGGTGCAGCCCCTGCCACCTCCACCATACTCCCTTTTGCTCCAGCTGGAGTGTGGCACCGCGACACTCCCTCCTCATCCTGGGGCCTCACACGGTTCCCTCCGCCATGCTCTGTGTGCCCCTGGCTCTTCACCTGGCTGGCACCTGCTCACCCATCGGGTCCCCCTTACTTGGTGCTGACGTGGGCATCTTCTCGGCCCACGTGGTGTGACTCTGGTCTCCCCATGAGCCCTTCAGGAAGTGCCATGCTGTTCCTTGGTGCCACGTGTTCCAGTGTATTTGCGTTTGGGGGCCGTCTTTCCCCTCTGCAACCGTGACTGCACATCACTGGGGAGCGGGAGCCTTCTCACTGGGGACCCAGCCTCTCCTCTCGGTGCCTCGCCTCTGTTAGGTCACCAGTAAATGTCTGTGGAGGGGACTACTGAGAAACTGGGGCTTGGCCCCTGGCCTGAGGACACATATCAGCAGCGGGTATGGCGGGATGCCTGTCCTGCGCACAGCCCTGTGGGTGGTCTCGTAGGACTTCTGGGGGCTCTCGCCAGGCTGTGACTGCGCCATCTCAGATGTGCCTAGTCTGTACCGGCCTCAAGTACATCCCCGCACCTCTTCCCTAGGAATTACAAAACGATCTAGACCGGGAAACGAGCAGTTTGCAAGAGCTCGAAGCTCAGAAACAAGACGCTCAAGACCGCCTTGACGAAATGGACCAGCAGAAGGCCAAGCTGCGAGACATGCTGAGTGACGTCAGGCAGAAGTGCCAGGACGAGACCCAGATGGTGAGTCGGAGCCGCCTCCCAGGGGCCGGTGCCCCAAGCACGGGGAGGGGCTCCCCGAGGGCTTCTCTGGGCTCCTGGTTACCTGGAAATGGAACGCTAAGGCTTCCTATGAGTTTAATAGAGTTGTTTAAAACGTCACATGGAAAAGCGCCCAGGCACTTGTGGCCCAACCTCCAGGTCACCCACCTGTGTTCCTAGAGACCAAGCTGTGTAGCGAATGCCCTTGGTCCCTGTGAACCTGTGCCCCACAATATGGGGGCCCCAGGGTGCCTGTCCCCCTTCCGCTAGTGTCTCTGCTGCTTGTTACAGACCAGAGAGGCTGCAGCCTCAGCAAACTGTATGGGCACACGCAGCTCCTGGGGACACGCAGATTGCTCATGCTTGGTCACATCCCTCCTTACTCCAAAGCGACCTTCCATCATCAGTCTCACGGGCATGAGCCTGGCCTCCTTTTCCTTTGTGTCTCCTGTTCAGGTGTAGAAAGGGGCCCTCGTAAGGAAGCCAGGCGTCCGGGCTTGGGCTCGGTGTCTGCCTTCCTGGGTCAGCGTGTTCGAGGAGTTCAAGAATGTGCGCTGGGTCTTCCCTGGGGCCCCGCTGCATCCTGCACTGTGAATCTGTTGCAGATCTCATCACTGAAAACACAGATCCAGTCTCAGGAATCCGACTTAAAGTCCCAGGAAGACGACCTGAACCGGGCCAAGTCGGAGCTGAGCCGGCTGCAGCAGGAGGAAACCCAGCTGGAGCAGAGCATTCAGGCCGGGAGAGTCCAGCTGGAAACCATCATCAAGTCTCTGAAATCCACGCAAGACGAGATCAACCAGGTATCTCTGTGGGGGTGGGGTCCCTGCCGCGCGCAGCTGGAGCCGGGGGTCTCCTGGCGTCTTCTGCCAAGTGGAGAGCAGTGCCGGGGACAGTCACGTCGGTGCGTCTGCGCTGCCGCTGCTGGTTTCCTTCGCGCTCACCCCCCTCGTCTGTGTTAGGGTCTCTTCTCCGGTGGCACCGGCCTGGGGTGGCGGTGCTGAGAACCTCCCCCGTGTGTTCCAGTGTTGACGTTGGCCTGGGGGCAGTTTGCTTTGCCTCAGCTGAGCACACTTCATCTACAGGGAGCGGGCAGGGCCTGGGTGAGAACATTCCATCAACAGCTCATTTGGAGAGAGCCCCGCTCTCCAGCCTGGCCTCGTCAGCAAAAATGTCTTGTCTGATGCACTTTTCTGAACCCCGTGTGATGCTGGCCGTGTCTTTGTTGCGCAGGCAAGAAGCAAGCTCTCCCAGCTGCACGAAAGCCGCCAGGACGCCCACCGGAGCCTCGAGCAGTACGACCAGGCACTGGACGGGGTCCATGGCGCCAGCCTGACTGACCTGGCCGACCTGAGTGAAGGCGTCTCCCTGGCAGAGAGGGGCGGTTTTGGAGCCATGGTAAAGGTCGAATGAATGTGTTACAGTCCCGGGGTCCAGTCCCCTGGCGTGAAAAGAGAGCGCCCCACCCACTGGATCTGTCCACAGCCAACCTCGGTTCTACCCCAGCGCAGGCCTTTTCTTGTTTCTGCTGCCACTTGGCGTGTTTGCACGCGCCCCACAGTCCAGTGCGGCAGCTGAGCTCCACCCTGGTGTCCAGAACACAGCCCAAGATAGGCCCGAATCCTTTGCAAAACCTGTTTTTGAAGCCCTCCATCCCCGTGGAAGCATTTACATTGGGCCAACCACCCAGATTCGCAGGGCTTCTCAAACTTAACAGAGATGAAATTGGATCAGCCTCTTGACTCATTGCGGAACCCCCATGTTCTTCCAATCACTGGGGTCACTGGGGAATCTGCAGGAGTGTGTGTGTTTCCACAGGGAGCACCTGGAAAATCAGGTGTCTCGCCGAAGATCAAGAAAAGTGGCAGGCAGCCCTCCCCGGGCATTGCTGTTCAGCTGCGAATTGGGCTGTCTCCTGAAATCGTGGTTGTGTTTAAAACCTCAGCACTTGATTTCAGACCTCTCGCCCATGGGAGTGTGATCAGGCCGAGGGCTAGGGCTGTTGGCCTCTTACATTTCTGCGGGCTCAGGCAGGCGTGACCTCCTCCTCAGATTGCCATTGCAGCCCTGACCCCGGGCGTGTGCGGTTTCCGTTTCGCTGGCTGTTGAGCGGGTCTTTGTGCTGTAGAGGGAGCGGATGGGCCGCGGCTGGTGTCGATGTTTCGTGGAGCTCTGTTGCCTTTAACAGCTCACCCCGCGCCGCGCCTCGCCCTTCCAGAGCCCCTCTGCTCCTGGCCCTGTTTGCGTCTTGAATTCCTGTTCTTCCCTGTCACGATAATACGGTTTCCCTCTCTCTAAACACCAGACTCACCTCTTTATGTTCATTCCTTGACATGGTTCTTTTCTCAGTAGCCGAGTACTGGGTTTCAGGAATTCGCGGGGAAGCACAGGCCTCCCTGGGCCGCGTGGAAGGCGCCGTTGGCCAGCGCCTCCGTCTCCCGCCCCGCCCACTCCGGGCGCGTTGTCGCCTTCTGTCCTCCCCAAGTACTCCTTTCTCTTGGACCCTTGAGCAGGTGACTTCCATGTCTGCCACTGGGCCCGTCATCCGCTTTGTCGCCTCGGTTTAAACAGTGAACGCTCATCCTTCATGATTCACATGAAGCCAGAGCTTCGTGCTTTGCTCCTGTTCTCGGTGTGTGTGTTTCCGCCTCACGACCCTGCTCTTATTTCCCCCTCTTGGCATCGTTCCGCTCGCTCGGCTTTCAGCTCGCCCTGTTCGGGCTTAGGTCAGGGAACAGGTCCCTCTTGACGCCCCTTTTGCGGGTTTTTTTAAAGATTGATTTCCCTGGAAAAAAGTTGGCAGTGAGGTGGCAATTTGCAGGTAGCCAGTGGAGCCCCTACACAGATTTTTACCTTTCTTGTTATTTTTGATCATCTTTTAAGTGGGGCAAAATTTACATGAGTCAATTACTCTTGGAATGTAGACATCAGATATGTTACATAGGAAACCGGTGTCTGGAAGAAAAACTGTCTTTATCTTGTTGTACAAATACAGTTTTTAAAGCATTTTTTTGGTTTGTTTCCATTTCGTAATAAACACTTTGAAGAGGGTATTTTTTTTTTTTTTTCCATTTACTCCTAAACATTTCGGGACTGCTCCAGGGCAGAGAGAGAGCTCTCTTAGTTCTCTTTGCTGGGTGAAGGTGGGGGATTTAGGTCCCTGAGAAAAGTATAACTGAAGTGTTGCATCTGGAACTTTCTGTGTCTGGACGAGTCTACCCAAGTTACCCAGGTTGTTAAGCTCACACAGTCCAAGAGACACAGGGTTCTTGAAGCCATGTGTATGTCTTGTCTGGCATCTGATTATGAGAATTTTGGCCTCTTGCTCAGTCCCCAACCAACCGGGAGTAGAGAGAAGATAATATTAATAATAAACCATGCTACACTTAAATCTCACTGAGAACTTGTCATGAAAGATCGGGCCGGGCTGTCTGTCACGTGTAGTCCCAGTGGCATTCCAGAGCCAGTTCTTACTGACTCCCCAAAGCCAATTATTAAATAGGAACTCACAGGCTGGTGGTTAAACCTGCGGTACTTGAAGCCTCCACAGTGGGAGTAATTTACACCACAGGAATTGGCAGAAGCTCCAGATGGGGGATTTTTTCTCAGACAGCTGGTTTGTCAGCACAGCCCTGCCCAGCACCATTTACATTGGGCCAACCCACATTCGCAGGGAAGGAAGAGGACGAACATCCCAGACACTTCTTCATGCCCTTTCGGAGTTGTCAGGTCTATTTAAGAAGGGCTGCACTTAAGACTGGTTTATGAACTTGATCTAGATACTTGACCTCTGTGAGGAGACGTAGCCTTCATCCCAGGACTTGTCTGTGTACTTGCATGCCCCACGTTGGCAGATGGGTCAGTTCTCCTCGGTGTAGTGAAGTTGGTGGCATCTCTGGTTTTTTCCTTTTAGAGACAGGGTCTGGCTCTGTCTCCCAGGCTGGAGTGCAGTGGTGGTTACAGCTCTTTGCAGCCTCAAATTCCTGGGCTCAAGTTATCCGCCTGCCTCAGCCTCCCCAGTAGCTTGGACTACAGGTGCATGCCACCACACCCAGCTTTTAAATTTTTTCGTAGATAGGGGGTCTTGCTATGTTGCCCAGGCTGGCCTCAAGTGATCCTCCTGCCTTAACTACCATGCCCTGCCTGATGGCATCTTTGTAATGGGGGGAAGTCTGATTTTCTACTCTGAAACTGTGAGTTGGAATCAAAGCCACCATTAGGTAGCCTAACCACCTGAATGCCACCGTGTCGTCTTAGGCTTCCTCTTTGAAGGTGAAGGAGCAATGGTGGCCTCAGGCAGATGATTCCTTCTAAGGAGATTAATAGGCCCCGACTCAGTGCAGGAGTCTTGCAGCCAGGGTTCCCAGAATCTCGTTCTCTTCTCTGCCATTGTACACTCGTTTGGCAGCCTTCCGATTGATGATTGAAAACACTGAAAGAAAGAAAGGAAAAACCCAACTTATAAATAAATGTCAGTTCAAAAGCTAAACAGAAGCTTCTGTTCTGAGGCCAAGCTATCATTCTTAACTCACCACTTCATTCAGGTCGTGATCCCTCTCTGTCCTCCTTCTGGAACAAATACTCCCTTGCCCCACAGTGCACTCCGGCCCCCTGGCTTCCTTAGATCAGGACTTCTCCATCCGTGTCTGTGTGTCCGAGACCCTGTCGGACGCTCGCTGGGCGTGTGCCTCTCGCAGTCGTCAGCACCATGACGTCCGCGCAGAATCCCAGCACCGTTTCCAGATGCGGTGCTCTCGGACATCTGCTCTTTACTTGCCCAAGAACCGGCTTGGTTTCCCCACCCTGGGAAGCCCTGTGGTCAGAGGCTCCGGCTAATCTTCCCCAGGTAAGAAAACTGTTCCGTATTCAGCAGAGGGCAGGGATGTTGGCGCGTTCTCCCAGAGCCAGGGCCGGGGAAGAGGCCCCCATGCCGGCTCACGCTCGTTCATAGCCCGGACCGTGGCTTCTCTTAACCTAATACCTCTGAGAACCGTCCTGTGCCCCCGAGTCGGCTGCCCCGGGGTGGTAGCGGTCCCATTTGGAAACCCCCTCTTGGACCTCTGATGTCATTGCCTCAAACCGTTGTCTGTGTTTTCACGAAAGCCTCAGTGTTTCAATCATTTGGTTTTGGTTGGTTGGAATGCTGGACTGGTCTGCCAGTCCTACGCAAAGGTGACAACATATTTGCCAGATTCAGTGAGGGTGTCGTGCTTTTTTCAGTATCACAGTGAAGCATCCATGTTTGCACCGAGGGTGTGTCTTCAGTAACTAAAATACACGGCTTGGCTCTAAACCACGTGCATTGTTCCCATGTATTCTGCAAACCCACCCCTCACAGGCTGTTTTCCATTATAATAACGTGCTCTTCAAAAGTCAATATTTTTTTTCTCCTGGCTTCAAGATGCCTGTTTGTTTCTAGAAACATGCACCTTTTTTTAAAATGCAAATTACTAATATGCTTTAGTAATTCTAACTGCATGAGACTCATTTCCTCAGAGAGAGTAAACAGCCAGCGTGTTTCTTGGTGTGGAAACTACACTTTGAAACGAGCCCCGTGCTGCAGTGGTCGAGTGGCTGTTTATGTTTTCTTTGTGATATTTCTAGAAACATTACTTTTTTTCCGATTCAATGAATTAAAAATTTTTTTTAACTGTGGTAAAATAGACATCAAAATTATCATCGTGCCCATCTTTACGGGTGCAGTTCAGTAGCATTAAGTATATTCACGTTGTCGGGCATCAAGCTCCATGATATCTTCCCCACCCCATCCGCTGGCACCACCGTTCTGCTCTCTGTCTCATGAATCTGACCACTCTAGGGACCTCTTGTGAGTGGGATCGCACAGTGTCTTTTTGTGACTGGTTTATTTCATGTAGCATAATGTCTTCAGGGTTCATCCAAGTCGTAGCATATGTCAGACTTTCCTTCCTTTTAAAGGCTGAATAATACTCTGTTGTATGGGTGGCCCACATTTTGTTTATCCATTCATCCATTGGTAGACATTTGGGTTGCTTCCACTCAATGATTTCTTTTTTTTTTTTGAGACAGAGTCTCACTCTGTTGCCCGGGCTAGAGTGCCGTGGCGTCAGCCTAGCTCACAGCAACCTCAGACTCCTAGGCTCAAGTGGTCCTCCTGCCTCAGCCTCCCGAGTAGCTGGGACTACAGGCACGTGCCACCACGCCCAGCTAATTTTTTCTATGTTTAGTTTTTTGGCTAATTTCTTTCTGTTTATAGTAGAGACAGGGTCTCGCTCTTGCTCAGGCTGGTCTCGAACTCCTGACCTCAAGCAATCCTCCCGCCACGGCCTCCCAGAGTGCTAGGATTACAGGCGTGAGCCACCGCACCCAGCCTCAATGATTTCTTAATTAACTTTTAATTAATTAATTAATTTTGAGACAGAGTCCTGTTCTGTCACTGTGGCTAGAGTGCAGTGGCCTGATCATAGCTCATAGCAACCTCGAACTCCTGGGTTCAAGTGATCCTCCTACCTCAGCCTCCCAAGTGCCTGGGACTGCAGGCATGCGCCACCACACCTGGCTAATTTTTTTTATTATTATTTGTAGAGACGGGGATCTTGCTGTGTTGCCCAGGCTGGTCTCGAACTCCTGGCCTCAAACAGTCCTCCCACCGTGGCCTCCCAAAGTGCTGGGATTACAGATGTGAGCCACCTTGCCCAAAGTTTATTTTATATAGAACAGTTATAGAAAGGTTGCAAAGACAGTGCAGAGTTCCCGTATTCCCAACACCCAGTTTTCCCTGTTCACATCTTACATGGTACGTTTGTCATAACTAATAAACCTGCCTCGAACATTATTATTCGGTAAAGTCCATACTTCTTCATTTTTTTTTTTTAGTCATTATTTTTATGGTCATACTACTTAAAGTGGAAATGTCAGTTAGATATGGAATTCTGTACTTTGCTTTAAATCCGAAATAATAAAATCCCTGTCCTGTTTCTTCACAAAATTATAGGATGATCCTTTCAAAAATAAAGCCTTGTTATTTAGCAACAACACACAGGAATTGCATCCGGACCCTTTCCAGGCAGAGGACCCCTTCAAGTCCGACCCATTTAAAGGAGCTGACCCTTTCAAAGGTACCTCGCTTGGCGCGCACTTTCTTGTTGAAAGACTGTTTATTTTATGTCATTTGGAGTTGTCGAATGGCTTGACAAGTGAGGAAGTACCATGATCTGAATTGGAGGAGGAAAGGAATTCTTGGAGCCTAATTAGCGCTCGAGTTTCTCATGCTGTTAACTACAGAGCTGAGCGTCAGGATGCGGTGGGAAGAGCTACGCGCTCATGGCGAGAGTCCCACGTTTGAGGGCGTCTCAGTCAGCCCTTAAACTCTAAACTGCTTCAGCCTCCTAATCCCTCGGCATGTGATAAACTCGTCAACCTTGCTCACCTCGCAGGGCTGATATGACAGATCCGGTGATGATTGTGAAAGTACCTCGCCAACCACGGATCGCCGCGTAGGCCTGAGGGCTCCAGACTCAGGAGTTTAACCCAGAGTCACGGACGAGTCAGGAATTCTAGGAACAAGATTTCCTAACTTCTCGCCATTTTTCAGAGCAAAACAGTATTTCCAAGAAGGTTATCTGTACATTTCTGAGAAAAATCCGGAGGCAGCGAGAGGGCAGTGGGCGCTCCCTTCAGCTGTCAGATTTGGGGCTGAAGTATCTTGGGTCCGAGAGACGAATCAGGCAGCTCTCGAAGTGCAAGCGCACTGGCAGCGACGTGTGGGACAGCCCCAGGGACCCATGTTCTCTTTCCGCGGGAGGCGGCAGGCGGTAGGCGGTGAGATAAAGGAAACCGGGCATGGAAAGAGAAGTGAAATCTGGCTCGTTCGACACCTTCCCCGACTCTGGCCCGTGACGAGCAGCCAGTGATACCTTCCGTGCCATCGTGAATGTTCTAGCCAGGAACAGCCGCCTCCAGGCCTCCTACTTTGATACGCTGAAGTTACTGGGGGGCAGGGGCTGGTGGAGAAAGAAGTAACATTTGCTCCCTAAATCGGGGGTGGGGAGTAGAAGTCAGTGAAAGGCCTGGCAGGTGGGCAGCCACGTCCAGGTGGCCTGCCAGGCGCTGTTCTTCCGCCCCAGAGCTAACAAGCATTTCCCTCTCCAATCTAGGCGACCCCTTCCAGAATGACCCCTTTGCAGAACAGCAGACAGCTTCAGCAGGTAAAGGCCTTTGTTAAATGTTCCCTGGACTAGTCCTCAGAATACTTCCAGCCCTAGTTCCAGGCGAGGAAAAGGGAGAAACACCTCCCAGCCTCCCCCTTCCAGGTTTTCTAAGACACGGCGGCAGGGAGGTTAGTTCTGGAAGGAACCTGGGAATGACACTGAGAACTTGCGCAGCAGCTCCCGGTAGCCGGGTGGTTGTTGGGTTGTGCCCACAGCAACTTGGTCACTTGTGATGAAGTCGCCTGTGTCCAGGTGTCCGTGTGATACCCGACTCGGTGGGACCTCCGTACACATGCTGGTGGTGATGGCTTCCCCACTGCCGGTCCAGTCCCCGACTCTGGGGCACTGGCGGGCAACTGTGGGCGTAGTTGGTGTTGGGATCACATTGCCTGCTAGTTTCTTTCTTTCTTTTTTTCTTTTTTGAGGTGAAATTCACATGACAAAGAATTCACCATTTTAAAGGTCCAATTCAAGTGGCGTTTAGCACACACACCCACAGGTTGTGCAAACACCTCCTCCTCTGGTTCCAGGACATTCTCATCCCCCCAAAAGGACAGGACCCTGTCCCCTGTAGCAGTCACTCTCCACTCCCCCAGCCCCTGACAGCCACCAGTCTGCCTTCTGTCTCTACCCATGGATTGACCCATGTTGCTTATTATTTTAAAATCAGCTTTGTTGAGAGGCATAAATAACACGTGACAAAATCTGCCCATTTTAAGCATGTGACGAGATCAGTTTCGACAGATGTGCGCAGTCAGAGAACAGTTCCCTCGTCCCCATGTTTCCCTTGTGCCCCTTTGGCATCACCTCCCAGACCCACCTCAGGCCCCCCGGCCACCACT
>RJWJ010015367.1:0-36298 GCA_004363605.1 Indri indri | reverse complement strand
GGCAGGATTTGCACAGTATTTCAACACGGCCAGCTTTGAACAGACTTCAGAATACCTGGGGAGGGGAAACCACAAGAGAATGTTGCCTAAAATGAAACAAATATGCCCAACACCCTCATGTGGCTAATACCCTCGGCACCTGGAAGATGCTAGAAAAAGAGGAGCAAGGATAGCAGCTCCCGGGCAAAGCTGAAGGCAGACAGTTAGGGGCTTGTGTGCTTTTGTTTTTTAAATTAGGATCATACGTATCTATATTGGTTTTTAGGCAGAAAAATCTGCTTTCTGGGAGGTGTTCTGTGCCTCACAGTGCTCCCGACTCCAGCAAAAACGTTTGTGCTGCTGCTATTTGGATGCCTCTCAGAATGACCTTTCCTACCTGGGGGACTTCACTGCCTACCCCACACCGTGGAAGTCTAGAGTAGCACGGTCCAACAGAAGTGCAACGTCAGCCACACATCTCATTTTAAATTCTTTAGTGGCCACGTTTTTTTAAAAAAAGATAAAGATAGGTGAAAACAACTTTAATAATATTTATTAAATTATTAATATTTTATTTAACATCCAAAATATTGTCATTTTGGCATGTCATCAGTATAAAATATTGGTGATACATTTTAAGTTCTTTTTTGGTACCAAGCCTTCAAGATCTGGTGTGTATTTTATGTGTACAGAACAACCTCAACTTAGACAAACCAAATTTCAAGTGGCCATTTGCCACACGTGGCTGTTGACTATCACACTGAATAGCGCAGACCTAGAGAATCTGATGCAAACCCTTTCAGGGTGATGTACTGAGTGGGAAATCTCCGTGACACTGTGGAGGTGATCTCATACACCAATTTAAGGGTACAGAACCTTGTTGCGCAACCTAGGATTTTTAAGCAAAGGACAGGACAGTATAGAATCCTTAAAAATAAAGGACAGAATCACATTTTGTCTGACCCCATCCCCTGGTCCTGATGGGATTTAGCAACAGGGATGCCTACAAGATGAAAAAGACATCCTGTCTGTGACACACAACTTTGTCAGACTTATTTGGAGATCACAGCTATAACTGAATTAGAACTTTTTTCCCTGCCCTCCCCCACCCCAGAATTTTAAAATATTCTATAAATGTGACGGATTTAGCTGAACGCATTCTGAGCCTTTTCTAGGAAGGTGTTTTAAATGGATTTTTTTTTTGTTTTTGAGGGGGATGGAGGCAAAATACCTCATGGACTGGAAAGTTGTGAGTTTCAAGAGCGGAAAAAAATAGGATGATGACCAAAGAAAATAAAGATAAGTGGAACAGGAATAGAAATGGGACAGGGACACTAAAAATGACACAGGTCCCCAACTGGGGTGCAGAAGCTGTAACAATTCAAAAATATAAGGTCTAAACCTCTAGGTGATCCCTTCTATAAAAATAGAAGAGGCTTTTAGGGGAGGAAGGGACTTCTGAGCTCATCTGGTCTAACCCACTCATTTTAAAGAAAAAGGTCTGGAGACGTAAAGCCACTTGGCCCCACACACTGACAGGTGGAGCTTCATACGGACCAGGCGTTTTCGCTATGAACCGCGGGTTGGGCTCTGGTTCAGGTAAAGGGAATAAATAATTCAGGGAGCGAAAGGTTCAAGCTATTCCCATTGGCCTTCTGCAGCTCAAAGTGAGCAACTGGGAAATGGCAGGCACATTCTCTTGTAGGTGAGAGGAAGCAGCTTCATCAGTTCCAAAATGTCGAAGCAGTGTTGATATAAAATGTCATTAAAATATGATTCTTCCAAGAGTCATTTCTGCATACATTTTTTCCTTTAAAAGAAAATCCAAATCTGAACCAAACTGGATTGCTGATTAGTTACATGGGCATTTAGACCAACTGACAAAATAAAAACTTTGATACATTACATTTTCCAAAGACATATTCATTGGGATTCTACACAAATATATATCAAAAGATATTTACAGAAAGAGAGCGCTGTCTTTCACACAGACACCCACATACAGTGAGAATTTCACAATTATACCAACATGCCTCACACAGAGGACTCCTAACAGGCTGATAATCAGTTGACACAGTCCACATATTATTCCAGTTTCCAGTCACAAATAATCTCATCTACACACATGTAAAATTAAGTGGTACATTCCAGACTTTCATAGGGAAACCTGCTTTGTATATATTAAGATACACACATAAACACATTTTTAAGGAAGAAAGGAAACCATTATTTGCTCCAGTTTTTCCCAAATCTCAATCCGAAATAAAGAATAGCACATATACAAAACTTTGCCTTGTAGAAATAGCCCTTTGCGTTGTGAGGCAGAAAAAAAAAGGCAGCCATAGTATGCTTTCTTACAGTATGTTAAGCATCAAAGGGCCAAATTTCTTTTTCTGTTTAATGAAATTAAATAATTTATAGATTATAATCTCAAATATCGATTTTACACCATTAATTTTGCAAAGTTTTATTATAAAATTTTTATTTTGTTCAAAATACACATGCTATCTTTGTCCACTTTTGAATCCAAATTCGATTTCCCCCATTCCAAAAAAAGGCCTTTGCTAGGTAACATCGATGGAAACAAGCCATTTTTGATGCATGTTTGGAATCATTATTCTGTGACACTCAGCCCTAAGGGGACTGGATTTTGTAAGGCAGCTTGGCATGGGGGTTTCCACGGGAGTCAGCGGCTCGAGGAACAGAGCGGGACTGCTTTAGGATGTCCAAGCCTACACTGGACGGTAACGCCAGCGGGCACACTTGAGTAGAGAATTACTGCACCATGAGCTCCCACCTTCTGCCAATTTCACCTGTTCCCAAATTGAGGAAAACGCCAGATGAAAGAAGGCAGGTGTCATACTCTACTAGGACCCAGCACAGCACCCCGCCTTCTACTCTGTATAGGTTCATCGCATCCTATCCTCAAAGCATGATTGGAAAGAGAGGGCAGGTGTCATCGCGCCATTGTGCAGATGAGGACAGTGAGGCACAGGAAGGAAAGGGACTTGCCCAGAGTCCACAGCCAGGTGGAGGCTGCACCCAGGTCTCCAGGCCCCAGGCCGCGGACACCGCAACCCTCGCTCACACAGCGTTAGGTGATCTGTGAGACAGGCACCCCTATCGTGACTACAGTCCTGACTCACCACATCCTGATCCAATGTCTGTGCTTTATTTCACCCAGTTGGTTCTGCTTTATTTTCCTACAGTTTCTAAAAGATCCTTTCAGCCAAACAAATACACGTTAAACGGACAGCAATAAATCCTTTTTCCTTTGACTGAATAATCTGAAATAGAAACTCCAGAGACGCTGGGATTTGGTGCAGAGCAGTAGGAAAATCACAGAATGCTATCACTTCACCTTTTATCACATTTGAAACTCTAATCTAATCCCAGGTTGCAACTAAAACACCGAAAATAACCAACGTGAGAAGGATAGTCTTTCATAACGTCATATAAACTTTCTTCACATCTAAAATCCTTGAAGTGTACAAGATCACACCGTTGGTCGCATCAGATAAGCAGTGAAGGCAAGTTAAGAGGTCACAAACCAAAAGGGAGCAGAGACGAGACTCTGGCCCCCGAAAACGTGGACATGGGGGCAGGCAAAGAGCTCAGAGACAGGAAAACTACAGACAAATCGGGGGCACTTTACACGATTCCAGGGAGTTACCATGTGGTATGGTAAAAAGAGATTACCTATTTCAACTAAAAATAAACACTATGCCTTTGGGGGAAAGGGCTGCTGACAAACTGGGACTTCACCTACCTTTGGCAAAGTACAATGTCACGCTGCTGTGGGCATCTGGCGTTACACCACCGCCACAAACCCAGGTGCATTCTTGACAGCACTGAAAGGGATAACTCAGCCCTTTGTACTCCTTCAAATCTAAGAGGGGAACTAATCTTCTTAAATGTTCCTGAGTTATAATTTCACTAAATATTTACTTGCTTTTTTCAGATATGCTTAATACCAAGTGTTTAGCCTTTAAAAATCAACTCCTCACAGATTTCTAGTGGACTCACTTTTCTAGTAAAGGTCTCACACGCTCACTCATTCTTACACACATTCGCATAATCATATTATGAATTCTGATATGATAAATTAAAAATATCTTTCACTGCAGATGCTATATTATACAGGGATGGATAGGTCAGAAATTATTGTATGTAATGAAAAAAATTATGTCACAAATAAAGCTCCACCCAGTTGCTGATTTTCTGTATGAAACAAAAGTGGGCTTTTCATTTATTGTGGGTAAGGCCATGCCACTGGCCACGATCAGTTTCTCTGGAGACCACCACCACTGACCCCCAAAGCAAAGCAGAGGGCTGGGGCGCATCCCCATTTTTGATGTGCTGATGGTGGATCCCCCACCAGCAATATGAATACTTTTTTTTAAATATCATCCTCTCCTTGAACATTTATAAAAACTATCTACAATAGTGTATCAACCCTAGTAGAAATTTCTCCCCAGTTCTATTTCAGAAGGCGTCAAATGATCGTGCTCTTTAAATAAAACTATAAATACCCCATGTATTCCTCCATGTCTGGATGTCTCAACTTTTTTTTTTTTTTTTTTTTTTGGCAAATTAAAAACATGTATGGCTTCCTCTCGCCGATTCGCATGTTTGAGGTCTAGCTCGGTATCCTGCGGTAAAAGTACATGTATCCCAGGTCTTTAGGGGGCCTTTCTGAGGCACAAACTTTGTGGTCATTGTAGATCACCCATCTGAAAACAAAAGACAGAAGCAGTTGATGGATTTAAGTCAGTTCCAGGAAACTGCATAAAGAAGTTACTGCATCACATGGAACACAATATTTAAAATAACCAAGATGTTTTAAGACAACCAAACTCAAGTTTGTTATATAAAAAGGAACAGAATGCTGATGGGGAATCACAACAGCTTTTTGATTCTTGAGCTCAATCAAAAAGTTGTTACTAAAATGTATCAGGAGCCTCCAAATATTTTAAACCTTTGACCCCACAGCTCCCTTTGTAGAAATCCACAGATAGCCTCAGAAATTGAGTCAAAGAATTATGTACAACAACATTTATTTCAGCCTTAGGTATAAAACCAGCTAAAATTCAGAATTAAATATCCATGCAGTGAACTACTATAAGATTATTAAAATTTCAATGGATATTTGGTGAAGTGAGAAAATAATCACAATATGAAGTAGGTAAAAGCAGGTTACAAAATTGTATGTACTCTGCACCTACTTTAAGCTTTTAGAAAAGCTGTAAATACATACATAACTTATATGTAATATGTGTGTACATAGACATATATACACCCTCCTCCAATGAGACCAATAAAACAAAGAACAACATACCATAATGTAGACAATGGTATCTTTAGGCTTACAGGGTACATATTCTTTGTATGTTTCTATTTTATAAATTCTTTACAATGAATTTTAGTGTTTTTTAAATTATAATTAACCTATTTTTCTTTAAAAAAGTATTTTTACAAGAGCTCTACCATGCTTGGCAATAAGAAGAATTCCCTATAAATACAAGTCCCTATGCTCAACTATTTTATTAATCGAGGTGAGAAGACAAAACCAAAGACACACCAAAAAAGAACACAATCAAGCCCAAGGGGGAAACGGCCACTCCTGCAGTGGGAGGCGTGGAGCACAAGGCCAAGCTTGTGTGTTTCCCCGGTGACCACTGGCCTGAGCACTGCCCTCAAGCAGGGGCACTAACCCACAAGCTGCTCAGTTCAGAGCTACAGGAAGGGCACCACACACACTGATCCCCTTGTTGAGTTGGAGGGATCTGGCCCAGGGAGAACAGCAGCCTTCCATTCTATAACTGTATCATTCCTGGTTCACTACACACCTAACAATTCTACTTAATAAGCCAAGAAGCCAACTGCAAGGCTGTAATAAGGCAAAGCACTGAAGGTTTAGAGATGCCAGATAAAACTCAAGTTCCCAGTTAAATCTGAGTATCAGGTAAGCAACAAATAATTTTAGCATAAGTATGTTGCATTTGTCCCATGCAATATTTGGGACATGCAATATTTGAAACATATTTGTGCTAAAAAATTGTTATTCATCTAAAATTCAAATTTAATAGGACATCCTGGTTTTCTCATTTTGTTGACTAAATATGACAATCCTATGGAGGTTCCAAGTATGGCATACATTTTGCTGCAGCATGCATCTTTATTTTGGGAAATCACCTTGGTATCATGGTCGAATGTAACTTTGAATACCAGCTCTGATACAGCCATTAAATATTTACTAACTAAGGTCAAGCTATTCAGCCTCCCTGAGCCTCACTATCTTGATGTGTACAATGGCACTGAGCGTATATTCCTCACAAGACCAATGTAAGAAGAGAACCAAATGAGATAATATATTATGCACCTAGTAGAGTGCCTGGCACATAGTAGGTGCTCAATGAATCACTTTTATCATATACCTTCTTAAAAAGACTCACCTTCCTTCCTTCTTGATATGGCAAACATAATGGCCACTCATTGTAGATGTACCCATGTGACTGATGAATGCAAATAATTCATACACTGTGAAAGAGGAAACAACTCAGTTAGAAAGCAGCATTTCTAGAATCCAGAGGACTTCTGAACAGAATTTAAAACCAACAATAGTATAATCTGGCAACTGCTTAGATTAGAAAAGCAAAGTCTATTTACCTTGCTATGTTCACACACACATACACAACACACAAACACACACACACACACACACACCAGAGTGACACTAAATTCAACCTGCAAATGCATAATAACAAAAGCAGGACATAAACTATCAAAGCACAGCTAACGTTAAATTCAAATCTAGAAGGGGATTAAAAATCCCACAGCCAAGTCTGGTGGCAGCTCATGGATCTAAAAACGCTAATCCTGGCTCTATCACTTCCACACAGCATGAGGGTGGACAAGTTGTTTCCTCTCCCTGAGCCTGGTTCTTCATGGAGACTAAAAAAAAAATACACCCACTTCACAGGGTGGTATGAGACTTAAATGAGCAATTCAGATTAAAATACCATACAAATGTCAGAATAATAAGGAAGAGAGCAGATAGCTGTTATCATTTATAGAAAGGGATAATGCTTCACACAAGATTTTTGACTTGCTCTTCGTTATAAGCTATGTGGGACCAAACTCCAGGCTTGACACTTTCTCAACAAGAAGATATATAGCCTCTTAGAGGATGAAATCAATCTTGATTCTCTAACAAGTACCTCCTGCCATCAAGCCCAGAACTCTGTATCAAATGCATGTTGAATCAATCTCAGTTCATGTTCCTTTGGCTAATCCTAGACCCACACAACACAAAGTGGGTTCCATGAACTAGTACCAGTCCACTCAGCAAACTATTATGGACTACAGTGAGATAAGATAGACATTGAGAGCATTTACAAGCTTTTATATTAATCAAGAGTAGTATTATGTCCTTTGAATTTAATAGAAAAAATTTTTTATTACATTTCCCAAAAAAGTATTAGTCCTGGACAGACCCTATCTTTCACCCCTCTCTCTCCCATGCTTTCTCTCTCTTGCTTTTCAAGCACGCTCATTCACTCAGCTGTCAATCCCCGTCCTCATCTTACTCACTCTTCCCAGCATCACACACTGTTGATCACCTTCTTCTTCCTCAAATACTTGGCCCCAGGACATGGCTCTCTTGGTGGTCCAGCTGCCTCACTGCTTGCTCCACATCTGTTTCCTTTACGGGCTCCTCCTCGTCTCCCTGATCTCTGCATGGTGGTGACCTGGGACTCAGACACACACACACACACACACACACACACACACACACGCGCACACACACCCCACCATCTTGACGCTCTCTCTGAGTGTTCTCATCTAGTCCCATGGAAGTAAGTAATATTGTTTCCTTAATTTCATTCACTGCTAGTGTATAAAAATACAATTGAATTTTGTATATTGATCTTGTTTCCTGCAACCTTGCTGAACTCATTATTAGTTTTAAGAATTTTAGTGGATTCCTTAGGATTTTCTAAATACGAGATCATGTAACCTGCAAATAGAGCAGTTTTACTTCTTCTTTGATAATCTGGATGCCTTTTACTTCTTTTTCTTGACAAATTGCAATGGCTAGGACCACCCACACGATGTTAAATAGAAGGGGGGACCTCCTTGTCTTCTTTCTGATCTTAGGAAGAAAGCAGTCTTTCACATTAAGTATGACGTGAGCTGTGGGTTTTGTGTATTTACTCATCAGCAAGTTGAGGAAGTTCCCTTCCATTTCTAGTTTGTTAGGCATTCTCCCCTCAGCCTTTTCCATCTCAGTCAATGACAATTCTATTCTTCCAGTAACTCAGGAAAAAAAATCTCAACTTCTTTCTCACACTCTTTATACCCACTCAATCTACCAGCAAGTCCTGTCAGTATTTTCTTCAAAATATATCCAGAATCCAACCACTTCTTACCACCTCCACTAGTAACCCCTGATCCAAGTCACCATCTCTCGTCCGAATTATTACAATAGCCTCTTCACTGGGCTCCCAGCTTTCTCCCTTGCCCCCACCTGCTATTCTCAGCATGGCTGCCAGAGCAGTCTTTTTTAAATGGAAAACTATTATGATCTGCCCAAAAGCCCTCGTGTGGCTTCCTGTATCTCAGAGCAAAATCCTACTCTTGCAGCACCTATGAAGTCCCCCCACCTCCTCTCCTTCTTCCTCTTACTCCACTCCAGCTACCCAGCCTCCTGGCTGCTCCTCAAACACACCCAGCAGGCTCTGGCCTTCAAGCCTTTATACCTATTGTCCTTCTCTCTGAAACTCTTTTTTTTCAGATGTTACATGACTCAGCCCTCACTTCATTGAGGTCTTGGGTCAAATGTCACCTCATCAGAGAGGCCTTCCTGAGCCACCCTCAAAAATAACAACCCTCCCCTCCACACCCACCCTCACTCCTGTCGCTCCAATTGTCCTTATCCTGTTTTCCTGTCCACAGAGCGGGATGGAACAACTGCCATGTCACATACTTACTTGGGCATTTATTGTCTATCTCCTCTTACCCCAGGCTAGAATACAGCTCTGTAGGGACAGGGGATTTGTTTGTTTACTGGAAACATTCCAGGCACAGAAAACAATGCTTTGCATCTGGTAGGTACTTAATAAGTATTTGTTGGATGTATAAATAAATGAGTGAGTGAAAGAATGACTCATTTCCTCACTTGTTTTTATATCTCATTATATTGTATATATCTTTATATACATAGGGGTATCAACCAGTGAAATAATTACTTAATCGGAAGCAAATCAGAGAGGATGGCCTTTCCCATCATTAACTAAGTTTCTGTTCCTAGCTATCAAATCCACTGACAAAAAAATCCCAAACGTGCAATCAAAGCCAGGCAAAAACTGTTGTGAATGACAATCACTTTGCCTGGTTCTTATTTTTTGAAACAGTGACCTTGCCCTTGCCCTTGCCTTTGTCTCCCTTCCTGTTGGCCTCCCACCCCTGTCTCACTCAGAAAGCAAGAAAGGATGTGGGCTGAGACCTTTTCATGTTTCTTGGGCTCTGTTGGTTTTTAAGCCCTTCTGGAAGAATGCGATTAATATATCAAATTCCAAATCTTCAATTTAAGAGACACAGTGCTGCTCTACCAAAATGCAGTTGCCCTCTAAGAATTTTCATAAAATATAGAAAGGACACTGTACCCCAATCAAAGCTTTTTTCCCAAGGAACTGTCCCCCCAAACAATGACTTTAGCAATTCGATAAGAGTATTTAATGAGCACTTCCTACCATAAGTCAGGATCACATCAGTGAAACACTGCAGACAACAACACAGCCAATGGATTGACAAAAACATTTAGACATAGAGAAAGGACAAATCCATACATCCCAGTACACCCAAACATATTATTAAGAACCCAAAGATATTTTCCTCCCTTTGGTTCCAGGGCTGGGAAACCTGTGGCCTTCTGATTTCAAGATTGTTCTTTTGTAAGCACCAAAGGAGGCAAGAAAAGCTTCATCTTTCCCTGCTGTACTTCTTTTAATAAAAGGATTTGTTCTGCAAAATTTGGATTCAGTCAAAAAGCTGCACTTAAGAACCTGGAAGGCCACATTTCATTTTAAAACTGTAGGTTCCCCTTTAAAAGGTTATCATAAATTTTAGTCCTATAATTAAAAGTAACCACGTTTATCAATGAAAGCAACTATTCCATGCATTATTCACGACCTCCCGCTAGGAATCAACAACAAAGGAAACAATGTCTTTCAACACATTTGCAAAAACTAAACAAGTAATAAATTTCAATTTATATTTGTTTCCAAATAGAAAGTCAAGGTGAATAAACCAGACAGGGAAGCTACTACTGATTCTTCTCTAAGTTCCCAGAGACCTCCTTCCAAAGGAAAAAAAGAAAGTGTGCGTACATATATATATGTGTGTATACACATATATATCTACACATACATACACACATATCACTCCAAAACATTCCAAAATAACATTTACTCAAAAAAAAAAAAAGAAACCCCTTCTTATGTAACTAGAAAAGGTAGTTTGAAATAAGGCAAGGATTTCAAAAATATTGACTTTCAAAGTACCTAGAAGAGCTAGACAAAACTGACGAAACCACTATACCACTATGTCCTACACCTCTGGACAGTGTCCCTCTAAATGGCCAGAATTAAATTCTTCCTCCCTATAAAAGTTGCCCTTTTTGAACTCTAGGAAAATCTTTCCAACCTCTCCAATGAAGATTTTTAATATCAAATTTTATCACTACTATCCTCACCCAACATAATAGCAATTGTACTCTTCTGATTTTGTTCGTTGAGAAAGCACCATCAGAGACATTATATGAAACTTGGAAGGTAAAAGAGGTCGGCGATGTGCTCTTTCAATGTCATTTGGAAGAAAGGCCACCCAACAATTGTACAGGAGAGGGACTGGCAAATATCCATTGGTGAAATCTGGCCCACTGCCTGTTTCTGTAATATCCAGGAGCAGAAAGGGGAGAATATGAGATAGCCATGTTTATGGCCCTAAAACATTTATTATCTGGCCCTTTAGAGAAAAGGTTTGCTGGCTCCTGGTCTAGGAGGATGAACTTAGTTCATCTCACTGCTTACCGCTTATTAAAGGCCACATAGTTAGTGAAGCTACTTGTTAACTTGTAGATTTTTGCCTGGTAAAGAAAGAAAAAAATTTCTGTCCAGTGGAACACAAAACCTCAAGGATTGATGGTCCTGACAGATACAGACTAATTTTTAATCTAACCCACCAATCTCATCCTGACATTTCTTTGTTAAATTGTCTTTATAGATCCTAGCTTTACAGACTTTTTTTTTTTTTTTTTTTTTTGAGACAAAGTCTGGCTCTGTTGCCCAGGCTAGAGTGCCTAACTCACAGCAACCTCAAACTCCTGGGCTCAAGCGATCCTTCTGCCTCAGCCTCCTGAGTAGCTGGGACTACAGGCATGCGCCACCATGCCCGGCTAATTTTTTCTCTATGTATATATTTTTAGTTTTCCAGATCATTTCTTCCTATTTTTTAGTAGAGACGGGGGTCTCGCTCTTGTTCAGGCTGGTCTCGAACTCCTGACCTTGAGCGATCCACCTGCCTCGGCCTCCCAGAGTGCTAGGATTACAGGCGTGAGCCACCTCGCCCAGCCTACAGATGTTTTTAAACCAGTAATAATATCTGGTTGGTTCTCTCATTAATTAATGAATTAAAGAAAACCTGTAATATGTGTTCGTTTTATATTTACCTGAAAGTTATGATTTTGCCTTTTTGAAAATTATGCTGTAGCAACACATAATGACAAAAAGCAACTCTCTTAGATTCAGGAGTGACTTTAAATGACTTTATTTTTATAAGCTATTATAGCATCTACATATATTTACAAAGCAGTGGTAACTCGTCAGGGCATGACACACTATTTAGTCAGTCTACAGAGAGTGCCTCACAGAGCCATCGAAACATCCTTCAAATAACCATCAAGACCCCAGGGACTCCACAGTCTGCTGGTGAGATAAACTGGGTTCTTATCTTCCTAACTTGAATAATTTGTATCATTATCTGTCCCTAACTCCTTAGGTACAAAGGGGTGGAGGGGGGTGGATAATGTCCCTAATTTACTAACGTTTGACTTGAAAGCACCCTACATCTGCAAACAATTTCCACGCCAACAGCTTGCTTTCCCTCATCCCTGCTCTCAGGAAAAACTCAGTGAGGGAAGGAGGAGGAAAAAGGATCTGTGCAAATCAATAACATCTTAGGCCAGCTGACAACATGGAATCTTAGAGCTTCTCCAAACTGCCTGTCCCAACCCCAGCCAGCTCAAAATTACCAGTCTCTCTGTAATAATGCCTAACACTCCAAATAGAAAACACTTCCCTCCCAGTTGAATAATTCTCAGTCATTCATACTTCAGTGTAAATTAGCTTACTCCACAGAGTGGCCTTCTCTAAACTTTCAATAGCACCACTGAAAAAATAGGAATTGCAACAAGTGCTAAGTGGGATGGGAATTAGAGCCCAGCAGCATGAAGTCAGTTTATGTCACTTTCAAGTAGACCACTGGGGGTTAGCTCTCCCCCCGCCCCCCAGGAGCTGTACCTCCTATTCTCCAGACCCTCTTTTGGGCGACATTCCTTAGGGAGCTCAGCACATTAGGAGCCCCACCATTATGCAAATGAAATATCTCCCTGCTCCCTTGCTGGAACATCTCAGCTGCCGCAGATCTCTAAACCAGTAGAGCGATGTGGCTGAAGGAGCCAGAGCAGGTTTTGAGTAATCACAGCCTAATCGCAAGGTAATTACATTGGCAATCAGTGAGTTCTTTTTTTAAAAAAATTAAACACTCTAAGTGCAACACAAAAACAGAAATGATTTTGCAAATAGCACAATCCCAGACAGGTCAGAGTGAAGGCCTGATTTCCCGCTGTTTTGAAATTTTTAAAAAACTCAACAGAAAGTTAGGTGCTAGCCCTGAAATGTGTAGAATGTGGCAATAAAAAGAGCCTTTTGAAAAATAGACTCTTGCCTCCCCGTTCCAATACAAAATGTGAAGGGAGATGATTCGATGCGGGTGAAGGAGAAAGTGCGTGGGCTTCGAACTCGGACGGCCTTGAACTCCAACCAGCTCTCCCACCGCCAGCAAATCCCTTAACTTGTCACCATTTCCTCATCTCAACACCCACCTGTAAGTCCCGAAGGAAAAGTGGTCGAGGACGTGCCTGGCGCAGTCAGCATTCGATAAATAAGTGACAGCTCCTGCTTCATCAAGTTAATAGCACTAACCTTTTAAAGCCAATTAGATACCATTTAAATAAAAATGTTTCATGTGATAACATTACTTCCTCATTCAGAAAGATAGAAACAGTGCTTTTTAATTAACATATTTCCTAAAGAAGAATTGGATACAAGTTCTTCTTTAATCCCTGTCCTTGTAATAATCACTTTGTCCGATTCAAACACCTGCCTTATCATTTGCAGGGCGAACCTGGTGCAGTGAGGTCCCAGTAGCCACTCCCCTCCTTCTTACAGTAATAAGAACCCAGTACTGCTGTTAAGGTGCCAGTTCTCAAATTTAAGCTTCATCTGAATCACCTGAAGGGCCTGTTAAAACAGATTACTGGGCCTCCCCAGAGAGTTCCTCATCCAGCAGGTCTGGGGTGAGGCCCAATAAGGTGCAGTTCTAACAAGTTCTCTGGTGAAGCTGATTCTGCTGGTCCGGCCACACCCGAACCAGTGCTTGGAGGAGACCAGCCCTTCCCTTCTCAGCTCACGTGCTAGGGAGGAAGATGTCTTCACCCTCAGGCTCCTCCAGGAGTAGGGCCGAGTCAAGCTGCCTCAGTGACTGGTATAGGGCTGGACACATAAAATGTCTCAGGTTCTCAGGACCTTTGCTGAGACTCTTTCTGCTAGATTTTAACCTGGAAAGATGCAGCTGTGGGAGGCACTGGCAGCCATCTTGTGGCCATTAGGAAGACCCCACCCAGGACTGGAACCAACCCCCAAGGGGTCCATCTGGATAAGAGGGTTTGAGTCCTGAATGGAGGCCTGACTGGAGTTAGGTCCCCCTGGGATCTGCCAGCTTTCATGAGACAATACTTCCCTTTTTGCTTAGAGAAGTTTGTCTCAGATCTCCTGCCACTTATAACAGAACCCCCAAAACTGAAATTGTTTTTATTTGTTTGAGCTCCTAAATAGCAATTACTCTTACCATTTAATTGTATTCAATGCCCCCAAGTCAAATATCTCAACCAATTCACCAACCGAAAGAAAGTAAAAAGAAATAACTTGAGAATTTAAACAATCTACCTAAACGGAACACATATCTCCCCAGGTTAACCTACGAATTTAATGTACTTCCAATCAAACCCCTACAGAATGGCCAATTACAAGATCTGCAACTTTACAAAATTCAGCAGTAATAATTTAGACTGTACAATGGGGAAATTTTTTATTCATAAGTAACACAGAAAATGTGATTCTGAGGCATAACTAAACCAGAAAGGCACAGCATGGTTACAAAGAAAACCGTGTACCTTTGCAGGCAGTGGGAGGGATGAAGCAAAGAGGCAGCAAAATATGTTTCTGGCTAGAAAAACTCAATTTTGAAAAACAATTGGGTATTCCCAAACTAATCTACAGTGTATGAAATTCTCATACAAATCAATAAAAAACAGCTGACAAGCTCAATAAAAACAGGAAAATGGCCAAAGGAAATGAGGAAGCCGTTAACAGGAGAAAAACAAGTAGATAATAAAGATACTAAAAATATGAGACATGCTCAACCCAACAGCACTGCTGGAGAGGGCTGGGGAAACCGGAGTCACCAGTGTGGCCAGTATGTGCCCCAGCAGCGCTGTGTTTCTGGAGGGTCATGTGATAGTAATCCGCATTAAAAATTTTAAAATATGCATTTTTCACTCAAAAACTTCACTTCCAGAAACTTGCCCTACTAGAGCTCAAGACCGTTCATTACGTTATTTCTAATAAAGCAAGGAAGGAATGAATGAGGGAATGATGGAGACAGGGAGGGAGGAAAGGAAGGAGGGAAGATGTTTAAGTATTACTTGGATAGGGATTAAAAATCAGACATTTGTTGTACTTCTGTGAACTGAATTCATCCTTTAAGAAACTCATTATTTAAAAATCATTGCTGTCATCTTCTGAATGTGGAAATACCTTCATTATTTGAAACTCTTCTTGTAATATTGTAGTCATTTATTTAGAAGATACCTAACTGGCCTAAAATTAGGTATAAATTAGGTATACAAATTTTGGACATGTTTATAATAGAATATGATTACATGATTAACATATGTTCAATGATGTACATTTACATATAGGTACACCCAAAGGGGAAAAGCAGGTTACAAAATAGTACATATAGAATACAATGTTACATTTTATAAATATATGCATTTATATTCATTTTTATGTATTTACATTAAAAGGTCTAAAGAACATAAATAAAACTTTTTTCGGTTATTGCTGGGTAGTAAGATTATAATTTTTAATTTCCTCTTTTCATTTATATTTTCTCAAGTTGCTAAAATTAATATATCCTTTTAATTATAAGAAAGATAAACAATATAAATGTGAATTTTTTTACAAAGGAAAAAGTCAGCAATGACTGACTATGAGTTGAGGAGCTAATAGAGCAAAGTACAGCAGGCTGTCTTTCTCCTTTCCTTTGATTCACGCAATGTAACACGACAGTGTACGGCCAACCCCTCTGTGCAGCGCTTAGTGGAAGCGGCAAAAAAGCGACCCCTGAGATTGCTACCTCCTGGCATTCATTTGCTTCTGCATTCAATCAAGTTATTTGCTGATCCCCTACCATGGGCCAAGCACAGTGCTGGGGAAGCTATTTAAAAAACATCTGTTTTTCAGACTATAAAGTGAGGCTCAAGATGAATTTGGTGAGTTAGAATGGTTTCTGCTTTTGTTTTTTCATAATTAGATTTTTCACCTACGACTGCCTTCAAACCTTGCATATCCTGTATGTGATTTCTGGTCGTGTGTCTCACAACGCTCCTTCCCCACCCTCGCTCATAATCCCTGGAGTCTGACCCACAGTGCCGTAGAGGGTGCTGGAAAGCATCATCATGGCGTCCTCGACACACCTCAAAACCCAGCAGTGCCAGGAATATCTGCAGATCACCCTGGTACAGTAAGCCCCGAGGAGATGGTGTAGCTGCTGCTTATCATTATTGACCATCTGCGAGAGAGTGGCTGGTGCCTTCAATCTCCATCAGAAGGAAGGAAACTCTAAAGATCAGACCCTCCCTCCCGCCACAGCCAAATACCTTGGCAGCGTTACAACAGCCCCATTTTGTGGTTTATTTCTTCTGCGAGAAGAACTCATCATCTCCAAAGAAAAGTCTATTACAGAAAATCAATGAAGAGTGAACTGACGGACATGTAACACGTAATAAACCCTGCTTGTGAATTATTGAGTAACTTGTCCATTACAGCTTTTAATATTTTAGGCAAGCCAGTGATTTCTGAAAAGTAATATAAGACTCTTTAAGTGGATATGGAAGTTGGGAGAACTACTCTCATCCTTTTCTCATCCAGTTGAGATTAAAACAATTTCACTGATGAAATTCCTATTGTATATTTAAAAGAAGAAGAAAGTCTCCCTCCCACCCTCTCTCCCTAACTAGATCAACACATATATGTTGGGTCTGGTAAGAACATTAATGAGTGTATCTACAACTATATGATTACAGGGATAAATGCTGCTGATGTAAATTTAGTTAAACCCAATTATTATTTACTCAGTATTTTCTAAATACTAGACACCATAAGCTTTATAAAACTAAAATGGCCTCTGCCCTCCACTACCTCCCAGTCAAATGGTAAGCATAGATAATCTACATAAACAATTTTACTGCAAGATCAATTTGATGCCTCTAACAACAGAATAATAACAATGCATTATAGTGGCTACAGGTACAGCTCTGGGGGCAGACTGCCTGCACTGGAATTCTGGTTCTACCCCTCACTAGCTACATAACCTTGATAAGCTACTTAACCTTTCAGTTTCTTCACCTGTAAAATGAGGATAATAGTGGTATCTACCTCATAAGATTACTGTGAGGATTAAACAGGGCACAAATGGTTAATACCGGTAGAGTTACTACTGGCATAGGAGGTAAGCACGGGCTGATTATGATGAGGATCTAGGAGTGCAGTTCAGAGAAATGGAACCGGTGGCCAAGTTCCAAATAATGGTAAGAATTTTAGTGTGCAGTGATGGGAGAGAAGGGCATTTCGCAAAGAGGGATTAAGCTGAGCAGAGGCCTGTAGGTAAGCAAGAAGGGAGGTGGCCATGGCTGAGTAGGCTGGGGGTGGCTACAGTACCGGGCATCCCAGCTGCAGGTATAGGGGAGCAGATAAGTAGCATGAGGTAGGCTGGGAGCTGGCTGGAGGAGGTGTTGAATGCCAGGCTAAAGAGTCTGACATTATTCTGCAGGTAATGACAGCCTGAGAAGCAGGATACCACAGTGGTTACAAGCATGGATGCCAGATTTGAACACTGGCTCCACCTCTTAAGAGCTGTGTGACCCTGGGCAAGGTACTTAATCTCTTTGTGCCTCTAGATTCTCACCTGTAAAATTGGTTGTGGTGAGGATGAAGTGAGTGTTGATATGCAAAGTGCTTACAACAGTGCCTGACATGCAGTGACACACATAAGTGTTTGCTCTTCACAGGCAGAACAATGGCCTATGGCCCCTCTTCCCGTCATCCTGAAACAGCCCCTCAGAAAGTTATGAGCAGGTGGTGTTGGTAATAGTACGGTCAAGGACTTAAGGATATGAGACTGCTTTTCTACTACTCAAAAAATACCACCATGAAAATGAATGCTCTCTTTTTGACAAAAGCTCCCATGGTTCACAGAGAAATTTTACCTCAAAGGAACAGATGAAGTCAAAGCTGACACTAAACTAAAGCACACATACTACAAAGCCCAAGACTTCAACAGGTCACCGTGGCCTATGCAAAGTGGCAAAAGGCACCATCTGTGAGAAGACGGGATCTGTGTAACTTTTGAATGACGGTTAAAGTCTGGATATGTAGTGGTGGGAGGGAAAGGCATGAGCTGAATGTACAGTTGTGATGGCTCAGACAACCTCTAAGGCAAGAACTTACTTCCAGATCCATCCTTGACTCTCGGTCCTTCAGGCTTGGCCTCAGAAACGATGTTTGCATTGGCGTTATTCTCCATCTCGATCACAAAGTCACTGTCCTCTTCAAACTCAGGGTGGCTAAAGATCCAATCCAGCGCTCTTTCCAGGTTATGATTCTAATAAAATAAAACATTTTTACAATGCATGCGGTCCTCAGGCCTCACTATATCCTGACCATTTGAACCAGATGTCAAGCAGATGGGCAGGAGGCCTGAATTCATCAGTCCTAAGTGCCTCTGAGTAAGGAGCTCTGACTCTGCCTAGGAAATGCACATTCGGTTGGCATCCTGCAAGTCTCCCCGACAGAGGTCTGTAATTGGATGTGCTGGAAAACAGTTCTGAGCAGCAGGTCAGTATTCCAAAGCCCACATCAGTCTTAGCTCAGCATTTCTGTGGGTGGACGCTGATAATGATGGGTACAGAATGCCAAAGGGTATGAAGTGAGCCCTTTCTAAAGTCACACTAATTGCACACACCACGACTTTCTCTACCAACCATGTTTTCTGCAGATAACTCTGCAAGATAGAGGGGTGCCAATGTGAGTATTAAGTTAGAGCCTCTTCTCCCTGAATGTTGGTAGAATGGTTGGATTGCAGTAGAAACACGATTAAAGCCTTGATTACTGATGACAACTCTGGTTAGTTAAGCACAATTGTTTTAAACTGAACTCCACGCAGTTCAAACTAATTGACCATAAACATATTTCCATCTTCCCCTGTTTGCGACAGCACTGGCAGGTTAAAGAATTTGTTTAGATATAGTCAGAAGCTCTAATGAAACAGGCAAATAAAATAAGCGGGGCACAAAAAAGTACCCCAAGTAAAACAAACTCTGGTTGAGATATTTTGAACATTTTAAAGGGAAACAGATCATTCCAGCCACATTCCTACGAGACAGTCAAGAGCCACTGTGACCTCAGCACAGATCCTAGCAGGCACCCAGTTGGTTTGGCAAAAAGTAAACGGTTACAGACCCTCATTCAAAAATGGATTATGGTGTGGCAAGGAAGAATAGGGTTTTTTAAATAAAAAAAATAAAAGTACTTTCCCTCAGTATTAAACAGGTATCTGTACTGCAGGAGGAAGACTTCTATCTACCCTGTAGTTTCATGGTCCCTTCTGTCCTGATAGCATCAGCAAGTTCATGACTGCTACAAGAACCATCTCTTTCTGCAGAGAGAAACAGCAGCAGAGAATTCCAAGGAGCCATTCAGTCTTCTATGAGAACTTTTGAGAAACATTTCTCCAAGGTCTTGGCATCAGAAAAGCATTAACTCTCTTAAAGAACTTTCTTATTGAACGTGGAATCTCATGCATCCCTCCTTGCTCTAAGGCCACAAGCAAGCTCCAAGTAAAACCTGTGACCCCCGGTTAACAAACACTCAAGATGTTACAAAGCTTCTTTCAGTTTGGTCCTCTTACCCCACTAGCTTTATTATCTCCTTATTCTTAAATTCGCTGTACGACTTCCCCAATCATTTATTTTAGCTTTATAGATACTATGTGCAAATAAATCTTTATGGGCCACGGTGGGGTATACAGTCAGAAAAACAGGATTCAAAATGATCAAAGGCCACTGGAAAGTCTCAATTGCTATGAACAGAAATACAAACCACCTCCAATACGAGAAGGGCCTTCACACACAGCCTCTCATGCTTACCGTTGCTCGTAGTGCCTGAATGGCCTGATTTCGCTGGAATCCCATGGAGGTGATGATAGCTACAATTTCCTCTGGAGGCTGGTTATCCAATCCAGTAGCACCAAAAACAGAGGCTCCAGCAGAAGCTGCCCCTCCATAACCAGGCATGGTCAGCGGTTCAGCAAAATCTGAAAAAAATATTCACGCTCAAGATTTTTTCTTTTCTTTGGTCTTGAAATAAACAACATTAAGAAGGAAAAATACCTGTAAAGTTATAATAATCAAGACAGTCCAGTACTGGCATAAGGAAAGACATGTAAATCAATTGAATAGAATTGAAATTCTAGAAATAAACCCAAATATCTAAGGTTAATTGACTTTCAAAAAAACCATCAGTGAGGAAAGCCAGTCTTTTCAACAAATGGCGCTGGGACGACTAGATATCTACATACAAAAGGATGAAGCTGGACCCATACCTCAAATCATAAACAAAATTAACTCAAAATGGATCACTGACCAAAATGTAAGAAATAAAACTATAATACTCTTAGAAAAAAACACAGGAGTAAATCTTTGTGACTCTGGGTTAGGCAATGATTTTTTAGATATGACTCAAAAAGCATAAGTGATAAAAGATTTTTAAAAAAATAGATAATTTGAACTTCATCAAAATTAAAAACTTTTTTGCTCCAAAGGATACCATCAAGAAAGTGAAAACATAGCAGAATGGAAGATAATATTTGCAAATCATGTATCTAAAAAATTTGTATCCAACAATATGAAAAGACCACTTAGAACTCAACAATAAAAAAACCTCATTAGAATGAGCAAAGAATTTGAATAGATATTTCTCCAAAGAAGATATACAAATGGCCAATAAATATATAGAAAGATGCTCAACGTCATTATTCATTAGGGAAATGAAAATCAAAACCACAAGATACCAATTCACACACCCTAGAAGGGTTACGATAAAAAAGATAAGAAAGGT
Organism: Indri indri; assembly: GCA_004363605.1. Classification (NCBI taxonomy): domain Eukaryota; kingdom Metazoa; phylum Chordata; class Mammalia; order Primates; family Indriidae; genus Indri; species Indri indri. The sequence goes on along the minus strand of RJWJ010015367.1, from coordinate 15,518 downwards.
TAGTGAGGATGTGGAGAAATTAGAACTCTCATCCATCACTGGTGGGAATGTAAAATGGTTCAGCCACTGTGTAAAACAGGTTGGTAGTTCCTCAAAAAGTCAAACATGGAGTTACACCACATGACACAGCAGTTCCACTCAAGAGGAATGAAAATAAATGTCCACACAAAACGTTGTACACAAATGTTTGTAGTGGCATTATTCATAAAAGCCAAAAAGTGGAAACAACCCAAATGTCCATCAACTGATGAAAGAATAAAATGTAGTATGTCGGAATATTATTCAGCCATAAAAAGAAATGAAGTACCGATATATGCCACACATACATAAATCTTGAAAACATTATGCTAAGTGAGAGAAACCAGACACAATAGACCCCATATGATTTCATTTATATGAAATGTCCAAAACAGGCAAATCCATACATCCGGAAAGCAGATTAGTGGTTGCCAGGAGTTGGGGTGAGCAAGGGAATGGGAGTGACTGCTAATGTGTACAGGATTTCTCTTACGGGGTACCAAAATGCTCTAAAATTACACGGTGGTAATGGTTGCACACCCCTGTGAATTTACTAAAAACCATTGAAATACACCCTTTAAATTGGTGAATATATGAATTGTATCTTAATAAAGTAGATCTTTTTAAAAAGGCAACTAAATGGCCTCCATTTCTTCAAGCTCACGTTTCCATTTTAAGTCCTCATCATCTCTTAGCTAAAGTCTATCCCACATCTTTCTAATGGTCTTTTTGCCACTGAATTACACCCTTTAAAGGGGTGAATTATATCTTAATAAAGCTATTATTTAACAAAAGAAGAAGAAAGACAAATGTCATGACTTTGTCCCCCACTGCAGCAGATTATGAGCTGAAAAGTCATTTTCCAGGGGCACGTCCACAGGGAAAATGGAGGGACCAAGGCTTAGCGTCACTGAGGCCCATGTCGAATGCCAAAGCCATTGTATTTTCCCATCACCGACCTGGCTCTTCCATGTGAACAATGATCCAGTTGAAGGCCACCTCGGCACCCATATTCCCAGTGAAGTACACGGCCTTCCGACACGCTTCTAGAGGGAACCCCATCTCGGCCAGCTGCATCACTGACGACTCGTCGATGTCTGACGCTGCGGAGACACGGGAGAGTCCCGGGGTGAAAAAGTGAACTATTTCCTCTTGTCTCAGCTGCTCTTCACCCTCTCTTCCACGTTACCCAAAGAAAGTACTATTTTGTTGGGTGTGTAGACAATGTTTTTACTTTGTTTTGTTTTAAGCCATCCAAATATTAAGCTATGTGGGCTGAGTTTGTATCTTTGACCTAAATAGGAACTATATTAATTACCTGGACAATCCAAGCACTGAAAAACAACTCTCTAATTTCATATGGGGGGAGATTTAGTATATTCCCAGAGCCATTTCAGCCTCTCAGGTCATTCTCAAGACCTCTACAGCAGCCTCTCCTATGACTGAAATTTGAAGAGAAAAGTATTATCTGTAGGCCAAAAAGCCTGTTCCTTAAATCTCATAGAAAGTTACAGCAGGCCTTTAGAGACATCCCGCAATCATAGGAAGTAATCAGCTCTGGGAAACTGAGAGCCCAAATGTGAAGTATAGAAGGAAAGAATGCCTTTTTAAATTGCATAAGTTTAAAATATTAAAAGAGAGAGCTTTATAAACCTAACTGGGGCTCAGACACAAAGGGTTTTATTTTCTTTTGTCACTAATATATAGACATAGGTAGATATGTGTGTGTTCATCTGTGTGGGTATATATGTAAACACATGTTTGTGTGTTTATACATATGTGTGTATATACTTACATGTGTATATATCAATACATACCTATATCGTATTATATACACACATGTATATATGTGTGCATGCACACACATACACAGTATTCTCAAATTATACCAAAAGGGGAGAAAAAACAGCAACGCAAAATATATCCCTTGTGTTTTCCATGTCCTGAGGACTCTATTGAAAATTCTGCCAATTTTCTGGCAATCAGTAGAAGAACTGAGGAATGGAGATATCTGTTCTACAAATTTATATTTAAAATGCATTTACCACAGTTCCCTCTTACAAGGAAGATACATAGAACCCCCTATCAAGGTCAAATATTAAAACAAATGATGAGAGACAACAGTGGTTTCCAAATTGTGTTCTACGGCATCCTAGTGTTCTGAGAGATATAATTGTTGAATCAAAAACAGGGGGTTTCTATGGTCGAATAAGTTTTTAAAATCTACATATTCTATTCTGCCCTTAGAAATTCGTAATGTGTATCAGCATAGTGAAAACTCAAAAGTTCTGTAACAAAGAATCCTACTACAGTAAAGAAACTATGAAACTCTTTGTGTAGAACACCTTTCAACATCTTATAAGACTCTAGTGTTCCCTAGAGTGCAGCTTAAGAAGTACAGTTCAATAAGTAGTATATACATATGTATATAACATTCAAGTGGAAATGTAAAATTCCATTTTTGTGAAAAATAAAGTGAGCCAGGCACAGGTAGAGAGCAGCAGAGGGTTATACCCTGAATGTTAACAGTGGTGATGGAACCATGAATGATTCTTCTTGCTAATCCATAGTTTCTAAATGTCTTTTTACTTTCATAATAAGAAAATTACCAAAGTTATTCTTTTTAAAAATCTGAGAAAGGTAAGACACAAATGTCAATTAATCCCAGATAGTTCTAATTTCTCATGTTGATTATAGTCAACTGTTGATAAGACAGCATGCTTAGATCCAGGAGGAACTGTGTGGCCAAACCAGTAATACTGGGAAATGGCCGTGTGCTCACGGTCAGAAGCAGAAGTTTCAACCACCCATCAGTTCCCCTGTGGTGAGATCCTGCAGGCCAGCTCTCTGCAGGATTAGAGGCAACCAGCAAACCTCTCACATGCTGGGAAAGTCTAGTGGCATTAAAAAGCACGCTCACTCCTAGCCCTGGCTCTGGTCCCAGCCCTTGGGTCTCTGACCTTTCTCGGATCTCAGCTTTGTCATCTGTGAAAAAGTTACTTGCCCCACCAATCTTACTGTGATAATCAGATGAGATCTGGGACCTTGTATAAAGAGTAAAGTTACAGACCGTCGAAAGAATTTATGGAATAATAAATGCAATATGGCCCATGGTAAGCATTCAAAAATTTTATCAGCCATTATTACGAATAGATTATTCAAAGTGGTGATGGTTTGTCCCAGACTCCCCTTACCCTTACTAGGCCACATGTTAAGGTCATAGCAGACTGTCCAACAGCCAGAACCCTTGCTGACTTTTACAGCTCTTCTGACAAAAAGCAAATCATAATTGACCCAAGAAAGGAAACATGAATGTCTACGTAAGCTACGCAATCCATCATTTGTAATGCGTAACATTCAAACTCCTAAATTAACAATAGTTAGTCTCTTGAAAGACTTTGTAGACAAAAAGATTCAATTCAGAGTATTTAGTGTTAAACACTCCCTCTTCCTCCTAATTAATATCTAAATATTCATTATAAGCAGGTTTTTTAAATGTTCTTTTTGGAAAAACATGAGTATCAACTCCCATAGGATTAGGGAACAAAAAGGCTATAAAATTAACAAACAATCCAATCAAACTAATATCCTCAAAAGTATTAATTACTGCTACCATGTCCTGTTCAGTTGTGTGTCTTCGTTATGTGTCTGTAATCAGTGACTGCCCACTTTTTCAAGGAGTGCGCCATCATTGCAGAAGGAGCCCTGCTCTTGTGGCCAAAGAGGGAAGAAATGGTATCATCATCCCCCATTCACACATGAGGAAACTGGAGGCTCAGGGAAGGTAAGTAAATTAATTATTCTAGTCACACAGTCATGAATGGCAGAGCCAAGATTCCAACCCAAGGCCGGCTGGCTCCCCTGCTAATGGTCACTGTCCTGAACCACACCCACCTAATCCGCATGTCACTGGTTTACATTTGCTGCTTACTTGACTTGCGGACAAAGAATCCTTGCCACCCAGGGAAGGCGGCACATACACACGTACAGGACAATGGCTCTTTACAGCACTCTCACAGACAAATATGTCAGACTAATAACAATGGTAGGACATTGAGAAATATTTTAAAAGATACATACGGTCTATCAATTGGTTCATCAGGCGATCTAGAAATTAAGGGAGAGGACAGAAAATGAGACCAAACCATGTCAGAGAGTTTTAGAGAAAGAAAAGAAGTTGATCCAGGACATTTCCAACCCACCCTCCCCACACCCCAGAGGGGACCCCACACAGTCATCAGCCCCTCAACCCCACACACAGACCACCCAGCCTGCATAACATAGCATCCTTACAGCAATGAGAGCAAATAACACGTTTTAGGCATTTAGATCAGATAAAACGTGATGTTCTGATTATTATTTGAATGAACTAAAAATTTCTCTCCCTGTATCTCTAAGAACTCCATACAATTACAAACCAAGGATTCTAACTGAACATCAGAGAGAGCCAGAGCAGTACTATTAAACCATCTTGTATTTCTCTGATGCTCATACTAATCTTTCTTTAACCCCTTTAATGACCCACCTGTACTATGGGACCCAGGATATCCCTTCTCTACTCTCCATTTCTGCAATTTAGCACTTGACTTCGCACAGAGAGCAACATAACACAGATGCCTATCTGAATCCTATCTTGCTCCTCCCAGACTCACCTTACTCCTCTTTTGCACCTGGCCATGGTCACCAGCAACATATACTGCTCAACTGATGGAAAACCTTTGATAGAGGGGCCTAGAGTGCCCTATTGTTATGAGTTAATTTACCTAATGAACTCATTAGGAACATGAACAGTAAACAGGTGAGCAAACAAAGCCAGAATAAAATGGATCTCATCGGAATAACTGAGATAACAATTAAACCAAAAATTTTCTGACACTGTTTTTGAACACACAAAGGTGAGGTGATTATTTTTTGCACGTCCTTTTCCTTTAAAAAATTATGTATTCTGAACAATGACCAATTTAGGGGTCAGAGTGAAAGAGAAAGTCAAACCTCTCCCTTGCTATGAAGCAGTGACAGTGTTGCAGAGGTGAGATGCGGTCAAGATTTTTAAAACCAACACGCACTGTTGAATTTTCCCTAGTGGTTGTCCAAAGATACTCCCAAGAATGACTCAGCTCCCCCGACTAAGAACCTGCTGAAAACACACTCCTTCTCTTCCCACTTGGGGAGAGGAGAGGATGGGGGGGAAGGAGTCAAAACCAGAGGCAACATAACCTAAAAACTGTCCATTTCAACCACTCATAATGGGTCTGTGCCTCTTACAACGTCTATCTTACGTTTATAGGTGCAGCCATGCCTCCCTTCTGTGTGCCTATGGTGGGTCATATCCCAGGAAGGCAGCCAAGGGCCCCCCTGATGGGTGGTGGTGGCAGCAACAGAGTGGTGGGAAAAAGTGACTCTTCCTGTTGAGGAGGGTGGGCAGGTAGAGAACATCGTCCTGGCAGGAGACGGTACCTTTTGAGTCATCAGGAATGACTATGGGGGGACTGATGTCTGGAAGTTCCTCCTCTCCCGGCTGTAACCCCCTGGCTCGGAGATGGCTGATATCAAGTAGGTCTGGCATGTCAATAGAAACATCTGCAAAACGAGAGAGATTATATTCACTGGACTCTCCTAAAACCCATAATCACCTTATCATAAAACCAGCACTACTAACTCTACATACATGTGTCTAAGGCAGAGCTAAGGGATGCTTTTCAGTTCCCTGGAATACAACAGTGGACCACCAAATTCAAGACTAATTATATGTTACTTGAGAACTTGGGGAAAATACAGCAGGTAGCAGGATTTTACACAGAACAAGAACAAATCGGTTAAGCCAGAAGTCACAAACTGGCAGCCCAGAGACCATTTGTGGCCCAGACATATTCTGTTGGATGTTTCAAAAATGTTGGCAATAAGGCCAGGCGTGGTGGCTCACCCCTGTAATCCTAGCACTCTGGGAAGCCAAGGCAGGAGGATTGCTTGAGCTCAGGAGTTCAAGACCAGCCTGAACAACAGTCAGACCCCATCTCTACAAAAAACAGAAAAACTAGCCAGCATGGTGGCCATATGCCTGTAGTTCAAGCTACTCCGGAGGCTGAGGCAGAAGGATTGCTTGAGCCCAGGAGTTTGAGGTTGCTGTGAGCTATGATGATGCCACTGCACTCTAGCCAGGGGGATAAGCGAGACACCATCTCAAAAAAAAAAAAAAAAAAATGTTGGCAACAAGTTCCAATTTTAAAATCAGAAGATTTCATATAAAAATCTAGATGCCCAAGCTTATTTTGAACAACATAAAGCTATAGCATATTCTCTTACGGTAACAACCTTCTAGAGCTGGTCTTCAGCTTCTCCTCTGGACAATGGTGCCCTCTGTAACAGTGTGACACAGATCCCACTGCTCCCTTTCACATCCACGACCTGAGCATCATGTCTGTGCTATTCTGATCTCATGGCAGAGAAATGTTTTTCTAACCTATGTCTTTACCCAAAGCGGGAATACCCAAGCAAGACCAAGATAGCTAGCTACGTGTTTCTTACACCCAGCCCACTCCTTTCATTCAGGTTGTTGCCGTGTCTCTGTGAGGCATCTGAGTTTGCAAACCCTACTTTATGCTTTTTCGCAGATCATGACAGGTAATGTGGAAATTCTAACTAAGGTAGTAAATAAAGAATGAAGTTTTAAAGACATTAATTGAATCTCAAGTGTATTAGTCTTCAGAGCACATTTTTTTAAACTTCTTGGCTCAGCTGCTATTATGATGACTTACTCAAATACAAAATTTGTCAGTCTTCTAACAGCCTGTCAAGATTTAGTACTACACATATTCAAATGAAATAATAAAAAATGGGTTCAAATGTTGGTACAGGATATGTCATTTGGGCTAGCAAACAAAACCTGAAAATACTGTCCCCAAAATCAGTTATGATGCCAGGTACGTATATCCTATTTTAAAACAACCACCTAAAGAATAAAGCTTAGCTTAAAAAAATTAAATTTCAGGGGGGCCAGCAAAACCAAAGAAAAGGTCTGACCAACAAAATCAATACTACTATTCCTCAAGAGAAAAATTCGGGTTCATTAAAGAGAACTTTGAGGCTCCTTTAAATTCAGCAAATCAATGAGACCTGATTCAATTTTTGGTCTTTTACCGAAAGTCCAAGGGCAAAGAAAAATAAGAAAACTGTTTCCAAAGCAGTTCAAAGCCTTTAGAACAAGTCAGTTTTCTCTCTCAGGTACGTTTCAGGTCCATGGAAGAAAAGCCAGTGATCAGCATCCTGACCTCTGCCTCCCTCCTGCTCACAAAACTATTCTACCAGGGAACGCGAGGGTCTCCCGCAGAGTCAGTAACAGCCCAGCACAACTTCACGTGGCGAACAGGTGCCATGTAACTATTAGTGCTGGGGGTTTCTAACGGTTTCTGTACATTCTTTCACACCCCTGAGGACAATGTAATAACATCCTTCATATTAGATCATAGTGGTAGACAAAGGGTTTCTACGCATTGTCTGGAAAACTAACCTCTAACGATGGTTAAGGGCCTTTAAAATTAGCAAGAAGAAAGGCCAAATAAGACAAAATCACTTTCCTTTTTTGACTGTTTAATGCAGCTGACTACTTCTATTTTATCATTAATAAAATTTGTATGACTTAAGTGCATGTCATAGCCACACCTGCCTGCCTCAGAGGCAGAGGAGAGATGCTAAGAGGAGAGTATGTCTTCAACTACCTGCTACTCAAAGTTTGTCTTTGGACCAGCGGCACGAGCAGCAGCAGCATCACCACACGGGAGCTTGTTAGAAACACAGAACCTCAGGCCACCTCAGACCTGCTAAATCAGCATCTGCATTTTACCAAGATCCCAGGTAATTTATATGCACGTTAAAGTTTGAGAAGCACAATTTATTTGACAATGTAAGGATTCTGTTTTCACTCTTAGAATCCAGTCATTCCAGAACCCATTACGGAAGGGGTGGGTTAGCAGTGGCAGTTTTTATTGTTGGTGCTTATCATATACTCTGATTCAAAGGAGTATATGATGGGAAAGGTGAGAATGATGGAAAAAAGAGTGAAATGGAACTGTTTGTGGCAGCCAACTACATGGGCTCTTTCACATGCTGTGTTTTTTAAATGTCTAATTTGATGTTTTAAGCAAAAGCATGCAAAAGATACCTACCAAATTTTTTGGGAACCCAGTCAAGACCAAAAGTGAACTTCTTTATCTGCACTACCAAGTATTCAGGGAATGAGGCAAAGCGAGATGTTCTGGGAAACACAAGGGGATACATCAATGAAACAAGCAATAAGAATTGTGAACACAGTTCATGAAGCATCACGAGCTTTGTCTGAGGCACACCTGGCTTTCCAATGACTGAAGAGGAGGAACACTCAAACACAGACATCTGGGTGGACACACACTCACTCACTCCTGTGCATTTGTCCCGGCCTCCTCACAAGAAGAAAATGTTTAACGTAGGAGAATGTTGGGCCTTGAGAATGATTTGGGAGCCATTTCAAAATTAGTACTTACACTTTGCTGTGACATTTTACATTTTTGAAAGTGCTTTTCAACCATTTATGTTTCTAAAATCCTTGCTAGAATTTAGTATATATTTTTGTAGGTGTTTATGGGCATGCATGCATTATGCGTCCATATGTGGGGTTTGGAAAAGCTCCCCAAGTGATCCTGAAACACACCCACCTCCGCTCCCACACAGAACCTCTATCATGAAAATACTACTGTACCTACATCCATGATCACCTGGATCCTAGGAGTAGACACTAGATATTTTGGATGCTTACCACGTAATGTATGGAGTGTGTATGTGTGTGTATGTATACACGTATGTGTATATATGATAAGTATATAAAATACCTAACTCTGGGCCTTAAAGTTTTAAATTAATACTTATGAGCAATATCTTGAGTTCTCTTAAAGCTTACAGAAACACCGAATTGCCTGGACTTGGATTTGACAATTTTATGAACAGTCTGTTCAACTAGTACACCAAATTCATGCCCCCATTCCAGCTCATTCACTCCACATGTATCATCTTGTTTTTAACAACCATTTCTATTCGACCGTCAATGTGGGTATGGTAGATACATATAAAAAAGAAAGCAAGCTGTTGACAAGTATCACAGGTACCTTTTAAAATAAAAGATTCTAGAACAACCTCCCCCAGACCTCACTTTTCAAATCTAAGTCCCTGCCTGGTACTTGGCACGCAGCCTCTCAGAATTCAGAAAACAAATGCAAGTGCATTGCTGCCCCCTAGTGTAGAAGAGAAGACATTGTACAGAGTGCTGGACCAAAAGAAAGAGTCAAAGGGTCTCAGATACGTCACTTCGTTCACTCCAGATCTGGGCAAATCACTGACCCTCCCCGAGGCTCCGTTTTCACATCTACAATATGGATTTACCAATAATATCCACCTGCCAGGGCTGTGCAATGCTCATGAAATGATGTGAAACCACTTGGCACACTAGAAAGCATTGTATTACAAATACCTAAGGAATTAGGTACACTATTTTGTCAGGAAAGAGCTAGAATCCACCTAGCCTTGGACACTGAATTGGTCTGTCACTGACCTGTATTTTACCCGCAGGCAAGTTATTTAAACTCTCTGTGTCTTACATTCTTCATCATGAGGTTGGTAGAAAGGTAAAGGCAATAACATAAAGGAGCTGTTCAGAAAACAGGAGCTTTATCATTCTATCAAATAGGAGCCCCATCAGCCTACTATATCCTGCCTCACACTCCAGAAATTATATTTTATCCCTAATTAGGTTTTCCTATCTTCTGAGAAGCAGTAATAAACATCATTCTTATCTAAATGTTGCCAAGTCCTCAACTGCACCAAAAACCAACAAACTCCATCTGGTATGATGCTATTTTCAACTAATGTAAAATGTCACCTTTCTGCCCTCATCTTCTTACCACATTAACTTAAAATCTGGAAAACACATGACAGTGAAATCAACCAAAAGCCATTGGTAAATCAGTATTTCCAAAATGTGATTCAGGAGCCCTGACCCTCTTGGAGCTGCTCTGTGGTCAGTATCTAGGTGAGGTGTCAGCTAGTGATACCACGGGAAGGGGTAGTGGAGGCCGGGTTGGGGATAACTTAACACATCACTTTGTTAGGGGTAGCTACCCACCTAAGAGTACCAGAAAGCAGGTTTAGATGGTGTCCACATTCTTTATTCATCTTTGTAACCTCTACAGAGTCTCAAGTTGAATCACACATGTAGTAACTGCTCAATATATCTGTTCGAATCAATCTCAAAAGTAACACTCTTCATTTATTTACTGCAGTTTGGGAACATCAAGTTTGTTACTTAAATCCAGCAAAGTCATAAATTATGCTCTGCTTACTCTTTCATTCCTAAAAATTAACCCCGGAATTAAAATTTTTCTTGGAAAGCTATACACATTTTTAATAAAGACCATTGGAATGTTAATCATTCAAAAGGTCTAGATAGACTCATAGCAAATTTACTTCAAAGAGTTGTTACAGGAATTAAATGAATCAAGACATATAAAGCGCTTAGAATAGGCTCTGAAAAAATTATTGTGTTGTCTGTGACAACCTATTAACATTATTTAAAATATACCAATTGTTTACTAACTATAATTAAGGCAAAAGTACCCTGAAGACTTGATTAAGAAAAAATACATACCTCTCCCTGACATTGATATTGTCTACTATATTGAAAACCTGGCAAATAAAAAAGACAATTCTACTCTTTCCACTAAATGTCAAAAATATGATATAACAATTAATCAACCACATTCAAATTATATAACCCAAGGCCAAAGAAATGAGGAAAGATAAGACAATAGTAATAACAATTGCATCATCTTATATTTACCCTGTGCCAGGCACTGTGCAAAGCACTTTACATGGCTTATCTTGCTTAATCCTTACCTCAACCCTATAAAGAAAGTACTATTATTATCCCTCATTTACAGATAAGGAAACAGGGGCTTATGGAGGTAAGATCACTTGGCCAAGGTCACATACCAGTAAGCTCTAGACTGGGCATTCAAACACTGCCCACCTACCTAGAGTCTGTGCTCCAGAACCACACACCATGCTTTTCTCTTTATAAATAACAGTTAAGTAAAAATCTCCCCCGGCAACCCTTAATCCGTGAGCTGAGCGAGGGCAGGAATTAGGTCTTGTTCCACCCATTGCCTACAATACGCTGGGGGAGCAATAGCATTTGCTTGGTGAGTGGACTTTCAAAACACTAATATTCTTCCCAGACACAGTCTGTTCAGGATCACTTAGTGCAAGGGTCTTTATGTCTGGCCCATACTGACCCAAGATCCACCAACATCCTTAGGACACTGTTTTCCTCCTCCTGGAGCTTTCAAGCTCCAGTTCTAACAAAAGAAAAGTTCAAGGCCCCAAATTAACAAAATGTAGGCTGAGTCGCAGCCTACATTGTGGGAAATAAAAATAAAAGATCTTTTAGAAATCCACAGAACTGGTTTCTGCAAAGGTAATATTTGAAACGTGATAAAGCATAACAGGAATGAGCCAGGCTCCAGGATGCAAGGATGAGCGAGCACGACAGCAGTGTGGGCTCCCCTACAACCCGCAGTGAGAGTCCACACTTTGAACCCAATCAGAGCTGAACGAATCCCATGTCTGCCACTTACTGGCCAATTACTTCTTTTATTTCCTCATCTGTAAAATGAGAAAATAATGGTAACTGCCAAGATTACTGCTTCATACTACCAAGAAGATAAATATGACAACTGAAGGAAGTGCTTAAACACATGGCAATAATAAATGTGCAATAAATGATAGTTGCTTTATTACCTTTAATATTGTTTTTTCTTTCCAAATATTGTTTTTTTCTTTCCCACAAGGACCAGTTTCAATTACTAACAATTGTGATACACCCAGTACTAACTCTTTTCACGTATATAAAAGGCACACACAAGAGTGTGCATGTATATAGAGAAAAAGGAAAAAAACCACATTTAATATCTCCTTTGAAGGACTAGGGAAAACAGAAACCCCTCCTCAAGGAGTCCAGATAGTTATGCTAGCATTGCCTACAACTAAATATTTTGTAGCATCCGAGGAGACATTCAGGTCAGCAAGCGTCATTCCTCCATTACAGACAGAAGGACGGTAGGTGGTGACTTTGCCCAGGACAGAAGATAAGGTAGGAAGTGGACCGAGGAGAAGAATCCAGATCTGACCACTAGCCTTGGGCTTGGAGAATCTATCTGTGGAAAGCTAATGCCTCCTAGCTCCATCTTAAAGACGGGCCTTTTCCAAGTGTTGTGAAGGCTCCCTCCGGGCAGGGCACAGGCAGAGAGAGGCAGGCCCAGAGACTGTGTCACAGCCTGCACTTCTACGAGACCAGGTCACTTTTCTGAAGAGCAGAAAGGGGCAGCCACGGGAAAGGCAGATGAAGACCACCCCCACTCTGTAGCTCAGCCTGACGCCGGGGGCTTCCTAGGCTTCCAGGTCCCAGAATCACCTTCCGCCTCCCAAAGATAATCAGAACAAAAGCACAAACAGAAAAGGATAAATGTTTAAGGAATCTTCAACCCATTGTCAATGATTAAACAAATTGATTCCACCACTATTAGAGTGTGTAGATTTCTAACTGCCCAAAGATGTCTCTAAGTGGCAATGAAGTGTATCTCTCACATTTATTAATAACACTTCAACTCGCCAACTGTTATCTGCAAAGACACACACACACATACACCCCCACACACGCACACATGAACATATGCACACGTGCAAACACACAACACATACAAACACCCACGCACCACAGCTGAGCAGTCCTAGCGTGAAAACTTACCCAAAAATGAACTGATAACTGAATGAACTATTAATCTTTCTTTTAAAAAATTATTTTAAGAAAATACAGCTTTTTTTAAGTGTTTGAAATAAATTGGTTTTGCTTTACCATTTTTAACAAACGAAGTCTATAATCTTCAACAAAGCAGAAGTCTGAAGGATGGATTTCACAGAGAATAAATGATTTAGGTTTGACCGCTACTTGATGTTGTGGTACAAACAGCAGCTCTTTCATCCTTCATTCCCCATTACAACTGACCAAGAGCTCCACCTTAGCCGCGAAGAAAACTGGCCAAAGAATATCTCAAAGTAGTGAAATTCCCAGAGCCAAACTTTCAGACCTCCCCTCATTTTATGCCACTATAAGCACTTTTTTTCTGATTAAGTACAGCAAGATAAAGTGTGTTGACAAGGACTCAACTGTATCAAATGAACTAAGGTGGCAAGTAAAGGAAAAAAAATTGTATGTACCTGACAACCAGTCTCACAGTGTGACAATAGGACATCTCCTGACCAAAGCCTGAGCAGCTCATTTGAGCCACGCTCAGGAACCCTTAGGTGCACTTTGAGAAGCCCCAAGACTCCTCGTCTCCAAGCAGGAACAGAGTTAACCAAGTTCTAGACCAAATCTTTAATTATGAAATGAAAATATATCACAATGGAGTTTAAATACTGAAGGCTGCCTTAAGTGTTTTTGTGATTTCTTCATTAATAACATTCTTGCTATTTGGGGGTAGGGGGTGTTTCTTGGCCGTACCTTCTCGGCAAAAGAAGAGAGACAGACAGACAGACAGAGAGAGAGGGAGAGAGAGGCAAATTCCTCACAGAGGATAAACCACAACCTTGCGTTTTAAAAACAGACATCCCTTCCCTACACATAATATAAATCACAAACCTGTTTTATTGGACAGGTCTCACAAGTGAAGTCAATGACAATCAGGGTGTATGAATCACAATCCCATCCCACACACATGAGCAAGCACACACAGACTCACACAACACCCGGCCACCTCCCCCCGACCCCTGTCCCAGCCTCTCCAAGCCCCTCCTCACCTCATTGCCACCGCACCGCACACACACACTTACTTCACACCCGCAGACTTCGCTTGTAGGGCGCTGCTCCAGAAATCGTCGACATTATCTGGTTCGGAAAAGGCCTGAAGGCAGGCACTAAATGGTATCTTGGCACGAACCAACTCAGGAAGGGGTCTTCTGTTTGCTTCCGCTTCCCTTCTCGTCAATTCATAAGCAATCAGTTCATCTGAGTAAAAGAGTAAATGAATGACCTCGCAACAGCTCTTATCTTCTAGAAACGAAAAACACCCTCTTTGGACGGTCCTCCCTGAAGGCTTCTGAGCTGGGCCAGGTGTGCTCCCTTGTTCTCCTTTACAGCGCCAGAGAAAGCCGTGGAAAGGCTGTTCTCCGGCTGTCTTTAGAGCCACACTGACAGGCAACATGGAGCCGGTCACGTCTTTCTGCCTGTTCCCCTCTGAGACTGGCAGGAGGCCCCGTGAGCCAGGGCGAGAGGTTCAGACCATGCGCCAACACATACGCACATGAACTCGGTCTTTCATTTGTCCAAAGGTCAAGCCTGGGATGATTCAAACGCCATCCTCCGAACACAAAGCCTTCACATCAGAGAATTTTACAGCTGAAAGAGATCCGAGGGTTCACCTCTTCCCAGGCCCTTCACTGCCCTGCTGAGTGAACTGAGGCCCAAGGTCAAAGCCAGTCAATCACTGACAAAGCTGGACTTCAAACCCTGACCAGCCCTCCCTCAGCGACCCCACAGATGAGGCCAGAAAGAGATGCTAAGGCGTGTCAAGAGATCAAGTTTTGCCAACAATCAGACATACACACACACAAAAGTAACAAAAACATTCCTGTTAACTTGAAGCTGTTTTAAAATAAAATGATCAAGGGGGAAAACAACAGATAAAAGCAAAAAGAACTATCACTGCGCTCCCTGTCAGGAACAGACCCGGTGTTACACATTTTCTGATTCTCTTCCACCAGCAGCTATGATTAGAGGTCATAGGTCCCACAGAGTGTGGGGCCAAGGAGGAGGATAAACACAGGACCGAAGTTATCCACCATTACAAATCCCGGGATACCAACCACCACTGCGGAGACCCCAGATATCAGGGCTACCCGCCTAGAAGGCCTCTCTGTACTACCCCTACTCAGATGATTAAATACTAAGGGAAAAGGAAATGAGCAGGTCATGAACCTGCCAAAAGTCAGCAGATCTGCTCCTGGAAACCTATAGTCAAAATTTTGTATGGGTTTTTAATGGCCTTTCTGGTCATTTCTTTTGTATTTCACACCACCCTGACCCTCAACCAATCACTCCTGATTTATTAATCTGTAAGTACTCTTATGCAATATGTGTTTTCCTTAACATACCTGAATACGCTTTTAAAATTCATTCCCCAGTCCACAGTTTATGATGTACTTATATCTAGGGTGCTAACAATAGGTGTTCCCAGCAATCGATTTCCAAGGACTAAATTATAAATCTCCTTTCTGGAAAAAATAGTCACCACTCATAAATTATAAATAGTGAGTGAGAGAAGATCTTAGAACTGAGCACAACATGTAAGTCGGTATCCCTGAGGTAGGCAGGAGAAAGCAATTAAGCCTAGTTCTAAAAAGGAAACAAACCACAGACCCCC
>RJWJ010015366.1:0-36327 GCA_004363605.1 Indri indri | reverse complement strand
TGCCACATCTGTGAAATAATTTTACTAGTGTGTGGTATCTTGTAACCACCTGTGTCTACAGCCACATGAAAGGGTTTGAGGTAGCTATATTTCACAGAAGCATACAGAGAAGCCTCTCGTGCAGTGAATTCCAGAGAGTGGTGAGAAGGCTGCCCTGATGGCAGCTGATGTGAAAGTTGTATCAAGAAGAAAATAAGCAGGATTGGGCCGTGCTGTCCAAAGCATGACTCAGACTAAAAAAATAGGAAACGATGCTATAGAAAATAAAGTGCAGATGCTTTCAATCATACAAAAGTGTGTTTGCACCACTCATACTTGCCATCCAAGGAGAATTACAGTGAAAATGGATCTGATATACTTGTCTTTCACGCAGAAGCATAACACATACATAAGAAACCATACTGAATGTAACTATCAAAGACAAGCTATCATTTAAGAAACTACAGAAAGGCATCAAGAAAGATGTATGGCCATGACATTCAGGAGCTTGCATTTGAACCATAAGCCTTCTCATTTTGTTAGGCTGGTCCAATAGCTTTCTTGAGATTTTCTAGTTTATGAATGTTAAGATATAGGGTACTGAGCATTTTCTGTCCTAAATAATAAACTACTTGGCTGAAACCACTTTGTCTTTTGCACAATAACTGCTATCCCCAAACGCTATTTTCTGACTTTGTATTGTCATCTTATTCTAAGCACATTGTGTCAGTCTTTCTCCATTGCAATCTAACTACACTCTGTCATTAGAATTAAACTTTGAAACACATTTTTGAATTCATCTCCCCACCATTAAAAAAAAAAGTCAGTGATTTCCCCCTGGCATTAAACAAAGCCACACTTCCTAGCCCGACCTTTAGGTTTAAGCCCAATCACAAGTCTGGCCTTATCTAGGCAATTTGAGGAGTTTGTTTCCCCGTTCTTGTGGCCTGCCAGGCTCAGCCTCCATCTCTGCACGTCCAGCTCCCACTCAATGTCCAAGGTGCAGCTCAGTTCTACAGCTTTCCCAATAGCTGTGACTCTGCATCGTCTGGGTATGCTCAACATTTTTCTAAACATTATTCTACCCTACTTCTTCTTCTCTCTCTCTCTCTCTCTCTCTCTCTCTCTCAACCACACACACACACACTCTCTACTGCAAACAATTCTTCTGCCTGAATTAAATCCTGGCTTTGTCAATTACTAGCTGTGTGACATTGGCCATCACTTAACCTCACTGTGCCTTAGTTTCCTTAAGTGTAAAAGTCAAGATAATCATAGGACCTATTTCAAAGGGTTGTTGTAAAAAATAAATGTTTCTGTAAAGTGCTGAGAACATGAGAAATGATTCGCTATTATTTGTAGCAGCCATCATATTAAAGGTATTAATATTATTTTTTGTATCCTTGACAACACTTCATGTGATCTTATACATTTATATAATCAATAAACATTTATAGAAAAGACTAAGTAAATGGACATAAGCAAGAAATTTTAAAATGAGAATCAATGAATTAATATGTTACTACATTTAAAAACTGCTTTAGGAATTCTCTTTTAACAGTGCCAGGACTTACTAGGTACTCTTTAGAGAAAAAAAGGTTATGTTTTTTTTTTTTTTGAAGGAAGATCTAAAATAAAAACAAAGCTCTATTAGCTGGCAATTTGTGGGTTAACTACTTTTTTAAAAAAAATGCACTATTTTAGTGTGCAATTCTGGAGAAGCAAACATTTATCTTAATTTGTACTTGATATCCTTAAACTGCAATAAAGTCACACAAAATAAAAATTGAGTTCAGTCCAGGTTAAGAATAATGACAACCAAATGGAGTTTTTAACTTCCCAGATTGCTTTTATGCCCATTGTCTCATTAAAGTTCTCTTGCTCTAATGAGCTGGACTTGTGGGAAAACGTTTTAAAATAAGATTGAAAAAAAAAAAGAAAAGAAAATTAAATGTGATCTACAATTCGGCCACATCTATTCTTCTCTATCAGTGTACAGTAGCACAGGGAACTCTTCAGCCTTTGAAAATCAATGTGCATTTCGTGGAGAGCTGCCGCCTTTCAGTCACAGCATTTTTCCCTGCTGTCTTATAACTATGTCCTGCACTAAATTTAGCATGTCTCCAGACTCCTATTTAATTGTCACAGCTGGGAGACACGACTAGTCCAGCCAAATCTGTTTTCCTAGAGTACCTACAAATCTGCCCTTTAATAATTTATTTTCTCCGCTATAATGGTCTCTAACTAAGCTCTAATAGATTTTGCCACACCGTTGCTGCTTTAATCAGAGAAGAGCGTTTTATGGGCTTATTAATCGTGCTCTATTTCAAAAGCTACTGATTAAGCATTTGCCCGACGCTTGCAAGCAGGCAGAGGTACAATGGTGGCTGCTCGCTTACTGAGCAGCAGTCTGCAGGTAGCTTTCACCCAGGGCCCACAACAGACTGCATACAGCTAGTGCCAACTGAGCAGATTGAAGTTTCAATTCCCCCCAGCTCTTAACAACAGATTGTTCGCGGCAATTTTCTCCCCACCATTTTATTCATCAGTACTATTCTAGCAGCCAATAGCAAAATTCCTCTCTGCTCCCCACATCCCAAAGCAGCTAAATTATTTCTGAAAACTGAACGACATGCTTGGCAAAAGAATGTCTTCTACGGCGCAGCGCTGCTTACAACAAGGTTTACTTTGGCCTACTCGACTAGCAGACCCACTAAACACCATCTCCCCCAGCCTTCTAGGAAAGCAGCAACTTAAGCCGCACAGTCGCTTTACGTGTCATAGTCGAGGCACCAAAGTCACGGCCAAACAACACAACAAGGCTTCCCGAACTCAATAAAACTCCCACTTCTCCAAGGCCAATTTATAGTGCACTCATAAGAACACACATTCAGGCCGAATGCCAACCAAGCTTGAGGTTTTGTTAGAAGTCAAGACACCAGAAATAAGTAGTGAGGAGTATTTTTGAAAGAAAAATAAACTTACATTTATTTAATTTACTTTTTTATGCTGAAGACAAACATTTTCTTTAGAATTCACAGCTATCTGGAAGTCCTCCAAATTTCTTAGATATGTGTGCGAATTTCCCTATCCCCTTAGTGGTGATTACTGGGGGAGATGAGTAGAAATATTCTTGAGGTGAATTTAGTAATAATTGGTCCATGATGTATTCAAACTCTTCTACATTTGGCTCCAGAGTTAAACATTTAAAGTAATACTTCATATTCCCAACGTAGCTTAAGTGTGTTAGATGTACTCCTTCTCCTTTGACCTAAAATGATCAGTTTTTTAAAAAAATCAAATTTTTACTAGAATTATCAATATTAGCTATGTTGGTGTACCTTCGATCACTAGAAATGAGCAGTTTTTTGTTTCAGTATGTGTTTTTGCATAATGAAAGGTGCTCCCGCTGTCTTCAAGAAAAGTTAGATTAATTGAACTGTGGAAGAAACAAAGGAAAAATATTTAAAAATTACCTTGTGTGTCTCCACAATCAAGTTATTAACTCTACGCAAGAATTTCCTGGGTTAATATTATAGATATGTATTTCATCATGTCTACTAAATGGGTCTGGGTCTTATATGTTCATATTTGTAGCTTCTGTTTTGAAAGAATTAATAGACTGATCAATAAAAACAGAAGAATTTAGTATGGTGGTTGGCACATTGTATAAAAAGGAAGAAAAACAATATTCATAGAAAAACTAATAAAAAGGATGTAACAGATCATTTCAGTTCTCTCTAATGAATTTAAAAAATTAAAAACTTCTTTTCCTTTATGAGACGTTGAAGTTCCAAAACACAAATTTGAATTAATCTCTGTCCTTCACATCATATTACATTTTGTAATAAGCAAACAAGACATAATTGAAAAGCTTGACAGATTTAACAGAAAAACAAAAATCCAAAACCATGTTCAGCTGGTAACTGAAATGATCATCAATTAACAGTTTTGCTACGTGGAGACAATATATTCTCTGCTTCACTGGCTTGGAAAAATGGTAAAATAAATTTATAGTTTGGTCTGTGGTAATTAAATTATTTTTTAGCAGTATTATTCAGGTAGTGCCATGAACATTTTTTACTGCTACCGTTTAAAAATATATTGTAGTCAATGCTTGTTCATCCATGTTAATAGAGGACAAGACTCTACAGATACATGAAGTCCACAGATATTAATTTCTAACTCTTACTTTATTATGTACATATAAGAAAAATGCATCTGATTTATTTCTGAGTGTTTTCTATCAGGCATGTCTTACTTTTGTACCTCAGTTTTACAGGAGATATGAAGTATTAATAGTAGAAATTTGGTGTAAATCAGAACTAGGTTTAAATCTTAACTACCACTAAACCTGGGCAAGTTTATTGACCTTTTAAAACCTGAAGTTTCTTTTCTGTAAAGTAGAGTTCATCATATTTACACAGTGGGGTTACTGTGGGGCTATGTATATAAAGCACCTAATCAAGCCTAACACACAGTAGGTGCTCAGAAATGGCAGCTGCCCTACACTTCTCTATCTTTCCTCTTCCCTGAGTGTTCTCCCCTCCATCTGCTTATGGTTCACCTTTTAGAATCATGGAGCACACCCTGCCATAGCTGGAATTTTCAGATGATCTATGAGAAGAAATTAAAGAAGAAATTGAATTAATATGATTTTCATTTTATTAGTTGAAGTGACCCAAAGGAACTTTGACATAAAAGAAAGAAAAGCTTTTATATTGACCAAACAGGCCTAAAAGTCATTAGAATACTATAAACGGTTTATTTTTTCAACTAAAGTAACCCAGATTGTTCACATTTTCCATCATTTAACTTGGTATCTTTAATAAATGTTGGCCAGTCTAACAGCTCTCACATTTCATTTTTGGTTCTTCCTCTTTTAATTTTTTCATCAAACATTTGTTCACATGTAAAAACAAATAGAAATTAACCATAGCAATGGCTAAAATATAAACCACAAATTTGACTGAGTCAGCGGAGGTCTTTTTGGGTAACCCAAAATTCCATGTCTCTGTATTTCAGTCCCTTTGTCAACTTATTACATGATAAATGAAAGAGATCAGAAGAACAGAATAAAAATTAATCCATCTTAAGAGTTCTGTGTCCTCTGGTCAGATCCCAGATCCAAAAGGAAACTTGATCTAGGTTTTGAAAGCATTTTGGTGTCTCAGAATGATTTCACTTGATCAAGTTCCCAGAAAATACGTGGTTCAGCTTGGCGACAAATTGTCAGAAAATCTAGGGGAAATGCTCTGCTTCTCCTCAACTAAAAACCTAAAAATCTTACCTATTTTGCTTATTTTTAAATTTTGATATAAACTAAAATGTCACCAGGGCTGAAAATCTACTTATTTAATTAAAGGTATGCATTTTTGTATTTAGCCACAGAAATGAATAAAAGGTAATTTTCCCTGAAAATTTCTTTAGCCTTTCATTCTTCTAACCCTCTGACTTCTAAATAACTATGTCTGCTTTATGCTGCAAAATCTGTAGCCATTCAAGTTTGAACATTATGTATTGACCATTTTATACACCATATTAAGCTGTGCGAAGGGTACAAGGAATAAGGTAAGATTAGTGCTTGTACTCAAAGAACTTCTTATTTCATTCCAGAGAGCATACATCAAAGCAGCACGTGCACTCATGTATATCTTCTGTCTTATAGGTGGAGTATCCCTTATCCAAAATGCTTGTGACCGGAAGTGTTTTAGACTTCAGATTTTTTTGGATTTTAGAATATTTGCATTACATACTGAATCGGTCAAGCATCCCTAATCTGAAAATCCGAAATCCGAAAAGCTCCAATGAGCATTTCCTTTGAACTTCATGTCAGTACTCAAAATGTTTTGGGATTTTGGAGAATTTTGGATTTTCAGATTAGGGATATTTAAAGTTTATACACATACGAATCTTATTGTAGGGGAGGATGGGAAAAAATGGTGAAAAGAGAAGAGACAAGAAAGAGCCAATCATATTCAGGAAACAGCCAATAGGTATAGTAGTTAACAGCTGCGGATTCAAATAAAATGTCAAAGCTTAACAGATATTCCCCTTTTCAATTTCATTCTCATCTGCTTCTGGCTCTATGATTTACTGACACCAGAAATGAGATCATTGTATAAGATATTTTCAATTTATTTGTAAAAGTCTACTTATAATACTTCTTATTGTCTAGAAAGTGTTTTTGTTTGCTACCAACTAGACAGGAGATCAAGCAACACATTGACTGAAATATTTGTTATAGACCTAATTGTAGGGTCATTTTGTTGTTAAGCCAGGGAAATAATGCTGAAGGAAATTGCGTAAATTGAATTGTTCAAATAATAGTGTTTCTTTTTTTCTTTATACCGTCTTTCTCTATTTCTGTGACAAGCTTGCCAATTAAAAGTACATTTTGATCGAGGTCTGAAACTGATATACCTCCCAGAGTTTTGGACCCAAAACTCAGTGAAAAGGAATCACAGAGGCATGCAACCAATAACCACCCAAATTTGAGTGAATTATAACTTTTCTGTTTTGTTACACTAGTCAGAAAGCCACAGGCATTCCACCACCCCAAAAGGATCTGGAGAATTGACGGAAAGTATAAAAAATGAACACAGAGCGTACATAATTGTGCTGCTGCATTCTTACTTCAGCAGCCATAGAAAGAACCCCAAGTTTCAATTCAAAGGCCTCCCTTGCAAAAATAATAACCTTCCTCTCAGCCTCCATTCTATGAGTCCTTTGAAAGCATCTCAGATGCCTCCTCCTCCAGGAAGTCTTCTCTAATAGCCTTAAATCAATGCTTTACCTTGTAGATTGCATGATGTAGGCTTATGGTGTCCTTTGCTCACTAGGGTATAAATTTTTCTGTAAATCTGCAAACTATTTGTTAATCTTTAACATCTTTGTCTTTTTCCTACATGGTGTTTTTAGAAGACTTTGGATTTTGGTTTATATTCTGAAAGGTGGCAAAAAGCATGAATAAAATAGTTCTTTTATTTTTTCCCCCAAGTGCCTATGCTCTGAGATTTGGAAATATTTTACTCATTCCTTTAATTCCTTCTTTTTCTATAACAACAAGGCCTTTACCTCCAAGTAATCTTGACATTTGTAGGCTCAAGGAACAGTACTATAGCAGCCAAGACTGGTCAGACAGGCTTTAAAACTCAGCAACAACTCCAGGATGGGGAAATCTGATTTGTAAGTATGTGACTTTTGTAAACTAATTTGTAATTTAACTTAGATGACTTCACCAAGATTTAATAAAATCCTGTCATCACATTTATGTTTCAGACTTTAGACATTTGCTAAATGTAGAATAATTCAGAGCTGGTTTCATTTTTCAGAGTTTGAGAGACCATATTATTTGAGAGAGAGGTTTTTGATGGTCAGAGAAGGATACATATTTCTCTGGTACTAGAAAATAAAAGTGGATACATTTAAAGTATTTTCTTAAATATCATCTGGCTATTGATTTATTTTCTAGGTTTTCTGGGTCTAGAAAAACATCATCTCTCTAGTTTTTTTAAAGTTATAATTGAAATTAGTTCCTAAGAACAATATTTGGGATTAGAGGCAGTTTAATGTGTAGAAGACACAGGTCTGAAAGTGAGAAAATCTTGGCCTTTGTCCTACTTAAAATACTCAGAGATATCTTTTTCAAAACTATGTCAGATCATGCCATGACTGTTCTCAAAACTACCCAATGCTACCCATCAATAAAATCTATTCTTCAGTATGACCTGCAAGGTGTTTTATGATGTGTCTCCATTTCCCATCCTCTCTATACCCATCTCATTGTCTTTCTCTCTCCACTTTCTACCTCATTCCCTTTGCTGGAGCCACACTGCTCTCTCTACTTACTGCCCCTCAAATCACCAGTGTGTGCCCACCTCCGGGCCTTTGCACTTGCTATCCTTCTACCTGGGATGCTCCTGTCCCAGATATTTGCAAAGCTTCACTCAGATCTCTGCACAAATGTCAGCTCATCAGAGGAGCTTCTCTGACCAGCTATTGCAATATCACCCCACTCATTCTGTGTCCTTTCATCTTGCTTGATTTTTCTTCACAGCATTTATCATTATGCGACATATTATATATTTACTTGTTAAAATTATTTTAACTGTTTCTTCAATCCAAATGTAAATTTCACAAAAGCAGAGATTTTTGTCGTTTCGGTTTGTTGCCTTGCTCATTGTTGTTACCTGGTGTCTATAATAGTACCTTATGCTTAGTTGGAACTCCATAAATACTTGTAAGAATAAATAAGTCTTTATCTCTATTTCCTAAATGGATACAGAGTTAAGATGGTAAAGAAGGTAATATGTATATACAACTTACATATTATTTTACAAACCCTTAAGAAAGTAGCATAAGAGTATGACTAAAACCAATCTTATTTCTTTTCCAAAAGTTATGGGGACTTTAAAAATCACCTATGGATAAACTCTTCTTTTTCATAAACTGACAAGCATCATGGCTAAATGATTTTTTCTAACACCACTTCATTGATTTTACCAGACTTTACCATTCTGGCTTCAAAATATCCTCCATGAATGAAAAAAGCTATCTTGGAGCACGGAAGATGTTAGGAGGGAAGGCAGAATTGAACACCATTATGGGACAATATGTTTTCAGGACTCAAGAATGCTTGGATCCAGACTTAAGATGTAGCTGCAACTGTTTTAGTGCTCCTAAAATAATCACACAAGGGATTATGACAACTGCGAAGCCAGAGTACTGTTGCCCAGGCCTCAGTCTATGCCTCAGTCTTCTTTAGTAAACGGGGCAGGGTCACATACTCATCTGCGAGGAGCAATGTCTCCCTAACCCAAGCCCAAATCCCAGTCTCGTCCTGTCTTTACACCCTCTTGCCAATGACATGTCTGCGCCTCAATCACACTTGAGATGAGGATTGTTCTGCCCTCATCTTACCTCTGTTTCTCAGCTACATTCTATATATTTCACTACTACTCCTGTCCTTTCTCGGCTTTGCCATGCCACAGTCTCCTGATTTTCTTTCTTTATCCTACCCCTCCTTTTCCATTTTCTCTTCTGGGTTCTTCCCTTTCCCCACCCCTAAAGGTAGAAAAGTTCAAACAGAACAAAAATAGATTAAATGTAGATTGAACATCCCTATTCAACAATTATCAACATATGGTTGTTGACACAATCTCATTGTAGCTAAACTTCTACTCACTGATCTACCCTTCTGAATGATTGTAAAGCCATTTCCAGATACTGTGCCATTTCATCTATAAATATTGCATTATGTATTTCTAAAAGACAAACAATATTTTCTGTAACTAAACATCATCATTAAATCTACAAAAATTAAGAATTCCTTATCTCAGCACATTGCCTGTGTTTAAATTACTCTTTTTTGTTTATCCATGTTTTCAAATCATTGGTTTGTTTGAATTATGAGCCTAACAAGATGTGAACATTGCATGTAATCAGATGGTACTGTGTACTTGCTCATTACATCATACCAATAAGCACATAATGTCCACTCATATAATCTTTGAAATAGAATAAAATAAAATAATCTATGTTTCTAGATTTTATAGCCACATCATGACATGGGGTGAGAAGACACCAGAGCCTGAAAAGCCAGCTCCTCTCTTTGTCCCCCCAAGATAGTAGAGACTTTGTAATTCTGGGTTGCAAAAGCACACTGTTTTGCTTTTCAGTTCTTCTATCACCTGTGTAAGCATTTCCCTCAATTAAATTAATTCTGTTTGAAGGACCTAGAATGTTTCCTGCTCTTGGCTGGCTTGATTGATAGAGACAAGATCGCCAGTTTAATTTTGGACATGATGAGGCTGAGGTCCCAACACGGGTGCAATGAACCTAAAATCTAACCCCCCTGCCATGGCCTACAAAGTTGTATGACCTGCTGTTATCTACCTGTCCATTCTTTTCACATGTCACCTTCTCCCTTGTTCAACCACAGTCACCACACTGGTCTTTCTGTTTTTTCTTCAGAAGTGCCAAGCTCTTTCTTGCCATGGACCTATGAGAAAGCAGTTTCCTATGCCTGGAATGTTCTTACCCTACCCTTTCTGAAGACTGGTTTTCTCTTATTTGAAATATGCCCTTCACAATGAGACATTCTCTGGCAATCCTGCCTACCTACAGTGCTCCTTGTCATTGTCCATCATAGCAGCCTGTTCTTTTCCTTTATAGCATTTAGCATAATCTGTTATTACCATATTTTTTATTTGGATGTTTGTTTAATGTTCAGATCATCAAGTTTATTGTAAACTCCACATAAGCAGGAAAGAGAAATCATGTCGATTTTGTTGACCACTGTATCCTAGTGCCTAGATAATTGCATTCCAGATGAAAAGAATGAATGATTGTGTTCCAGGGCTGGTCAGGAGTGCTAGGGGACAGACACAGGCTGGGTCAGTTCACAGCTCAGGCTGCAGGGAGGCAGGAAGCATCAGAGTAGTCCACAGCCATGTATAGAATCCTTTGAACACAATGACACAACACACTGGGATATATGTTTAAACAAACACCCTGGATTTTTTACTTCTTTGTGGAAATTTGAGGAACTGGGTCAGGAATTTCTTTTCTCCTCTAGAAAAGACAAGACAAATTTAACCAACTTGAATCATTGGGTAAGATATTCAGCTATTGACTGACTTGATTAAATCAGTGCCACTAGACTTTTAAAATTTAAGATAATTTTACAATAAGAATACTTATAGCAATTTTACAGGATGAGTAATTCTTTCACTTCTTGTGGCCTCACAAAAGACTTTGTTTCTTCAATAAACTGCTAGGCACCTATAATGTTTGATATTTGGTATTGATAATTTAGGTAGATGTATACATAATGTCCTATGTATTGAGAATCTTCTAATTATGTATTGTATTATGCTATTTTTCAGTTTTCTACACACCAGGAAATGAAAAAATGATACTGGCTTAGGGACAGCATTTTGGTGGAGGTATAAAATATCAAGAATTTCAAATAGAGCCAAAGGACTCTCTTTTATAATAACCACACAACAGATAAATGCTAGTGTCTCACCCACAACATTCAAATATTATTTTCTGAACTTTCAGATTTATGGAAAAAGAAGCTTATTACAAATGCCTATGTATACGATATTTAGGTAATTTGTGAGTATTGAAATAAAATTTGAAGTACATTTTACCAAAGACAGAGAAGGAATAAAGGTCTGTGACAAAAATTTGGACATTTGCAAATTTGTTTCCCTTTCTGTTCAAAAGTATAAATAACAAGGTCTTGAATACAGACTAATGTTTTGGGCACAGAAGCACATTAAAACAGATGAAACTAAATGCCTTTCTTCTCAGTCTATTTTTTTTAATGATTCTGGAAGGTTGACCAGTGGAAAAATATATATTCCATAATTATTAGTGTTGTATCCAGTTTATTGGATGTAACTCTTAATACTTTAGTACATTATCATATATGAATAATTAGTTGTTTAAAAAGCATCTGAAATGCCCTATGTCAGATTACTACCTGCCCACTGAAATTTTCCCGGCATATTGCTCCCTTTCTTCTCGTTGGAATGGTACATATGGATCATTCAAGTACAGAATCTCAGTTAGCAGCATGTTGTGGATCTAAAATTCCATTAGGAAACTGTGATAATTAGACATATGTCAGCAGTAGCAATGCATTCATAAGAGCCCCTAGTAGATGCCCAGTTTGCATGCATTCACCAAATGCAGTTGCTTGCTGAGTTTTGCACTCTCAAATTATAGTGCTTTGTAGAGATGAGGAATGAAGGGTAGGGGATAGTCATGTTGAACTTCATCTTTCTCTATCAATTTAATACTAAAACCTCTACTATTACTTAGATACTGATTCCATAGCTTAAAACTGTATTTTTAATTATTAGCAGTAACATTAAAAAATTTTAAACTCTTGGCCATTATAGGTAACAACCTTTGTATATTGTGCATTTATTTACTTTATCTCCTGTGATTTAGCAGGAATTTTGGGTTTAAATTAAATTTATTTGAGGGTAAAATGGATACATTGTAATCCTACAATGAATGTTTTCCTATGCTATTTGTTACAGTGATTTATGAAATGTATAGGTATATTTACTAAAGAGTAAGAGAATGGAATGTTTCTTGTATCTTATGCCATCACTATATAAAGATACATCATTTGCTATATTTTCAGTCTAGTGAATGTTTATGTTTGTCTATGCCACTTAAAAATTTCCAGGGACCATATGCTGTTCTTCATATATAGAATTGATGCTATTGACCTAGAGAACTTTTATTCTGCTTTAGGTCTCAGGATCAGTGATAGGGTAGCACTGAGCCATATTTATGCTTGTTCCCATAGTGAGATCATTTAGGATGAACAGCATCCATTTCTAAAAGGGTTTTCTGCAGGTTGGTGTGTGCTTTTAACCACAGAAGAGAGTGCAGTCAATCTCCTCATAAAGGAACCCCTATCTCTGCTTCACTCCTCATTTAACTGTAGGAATTAAATAGTTCGGGACATAGCAACAATTATTTTTATGCTTTCAACTATGTACTTAATTGAATATTGAATATTGTTCACTTCACTAGATTTGATAGGGTTCACTTTGTTAAAGAAACAAGTGTTGCAGAGAGCAAAAGTAATTTATTTATTTTACTATTACCCTATTAATTTACTATTGGTGAGAACTGAAGACACTTCTATATCCATTTTACAATGAAATTTTTTGTTCACTCACTTCTAGTTCTTTACTATAATTTTTTTACTATAATTTTTTGCCAGGTTTTTGATTAAGGCAATTGTTAAGTGTACACAGAGTTTAACTCAGAAAACAGTTACGACTATCTTTAATATTGTTAAAGTTAGAAGAAATGAAAACCCCACCAACTGGTTCTCTGTATGAAATACAATGCAAAACTTATGAAGGGGAAATACCAGTCTCCTTAAAAGTTTAACAAGAAAGATTAAGCATTGTGTGGCTTTTGATGGGTGTGATAAAACTCAGAAATAATTAAAAACAGCTTTACGGTTAAATTAAAATAATAATATTACTTATTTCACATTTATCTGAAACAGGACCAAAAATCTCAACTATATTTACATCTTAACTGTTCACAAAAATTACTGGTTTGCTCTCATATTTTCACTAGACTTAAGGTAACTCCTTTCCCCTTTTTACCATCTCAATCAATCACTTAAATAATAGAAAGAAATGCTAAATCAAAACTCCTACATTCAATAAAAAAAATGCAACTGTGGTTCTGCTTTCCTCCTCTTGGAAGAAAAGAGTCACACAAAAGAAATAATTTTTGAAGAACTGTGGAAAACAACTGTTCTTCCCCCCAAGTGAGTTATATGAATCTCTAATCATCAACGGTCTAGTACTTTTTCAGTTACCAAAACTTAAACATATTCTGTGCCTTATTCTCAAAATATATTAACGGTAACCCAGCTTTGAAAGCTAAATTGAAATCTTGAAAATTGAAATATGTAGAAAATAAATATCAATGATGTTCTTCTAGTCACACCTAGTCCCCACCAATACCTGAGGCATTTCACGTTGTACTGGAGCAGTTCGCTGTAGCTATTCGTTCACTTATGGACTGCTTCTTGTTGTCTGTTAGGTCAACATGGAGACAAAGCCTCTGCCTTGAGGAATTTACAGAAGACTCTCAGGCTTCTGAAATATTCTGCAGATATCTGAAATTTCTGAGAGTCCGTATCGCCCACCTCCTTTCCTTTGGGAAGATTTTGAGGGCAAGGACCCTTTATGTTCTCAAATCTATGTTCAAGTGAATATTCAATAAATATCTCTCAGCTGATAACGGTCTCCAACTCTAGCTTTCAAATGTTTTGAAAACTTTGAAGCAGCTATGACTTAAATTTTAAAATTTTCATTGCCTTATGTCATTTTATTTCCTGCTGACAGTTGAAAAAGAAGAAAAATTTCCCACCTGAATGGAAAAAGGAACTGCTAGAAATCTTCAGGGAAAGAACCCACTGGGTTGCCATAAAGCCAGATGATTTCGAGGTGCAACGAGTTTAGATAAGCACTCAGCACTTGGGAGAAACTTAAGGGCTCCATGGCACATAATTATTAAGAATTATCTGACTATTAATAATTACAATTTCTTGGCAGATTCTTACATTTTTGTAAGGCTTTGTAGAAAAAATGAGGTTTTTTTTCTTTCCTTTGAAAGGACAAGGGTTGAAACTTCGGATAATAAATAGGAATAATTATTTGAAGAAAAACAAGTTAGTACAAAGGGGAGTAAGGAAAAAGGAGGAAACTGATATTTCAATCATCTTCCATGTACCAGGCACAGTGGTCCTCAGGCTACATAGGAAGTTGTCTTATTTAATTAATGCTCACAATTATGTAGTGAAGTAGGTACTATTATCCCCATCTTGGAGATAAGGTAAAGTAATTTGCCCAAAGTAATTCCAACAGCAAGAGAACTAGAATTTTAACCCAAGGCTGGCTGGATGATTCCAGAACTTATGATATCACCAGCACTGTTTCTCTGTGGCATGCTACGTCCAGGTACACTGAACATCAGTTGAAATAGAAGAGATGTCTCAGCTTTAGAAATATGATGACACTCAATAACCACAAAACAAGTAAAGAAAGAAGGAGAAAAAGAAAGGGGATGAGAGGGAGAGAAAAAGGGAGGGAGGAAGGCAGGCAGAAAAGGAAGGAAGGAAGAAAGGAAGAAAGAAAGGAAAGAAGGAAGGACTGAAAACTACTAAATGTGATGTCACTCCCACGATTACTAGTTACTGTCTCTATTAACTGGATTCCTTTCATTTTTCTAAGAGCTGGTCTGTTTCTAATGAGGTAAAAAAATACCTTAACATGGTCTACTAACTCTTCTAGCATTATTTTTATGAATTTTTGTTTTAAGAAATGTGACATTAAAACTAAAAAAATTTCTCATTTAACTCTTTAGCATGGGCTGACATATTCTAATCTTTCTATAACTTTTATATTGGTTTTTATTGATTTTTATGTTCTAAAATAACAGAAATATGTAATTTGTTGGATGGGTCCAGGGCACAATAGTTTTTTGAGGGAAGTAAGTATATGTGACAGCTGACATAGACAGGTATAAATGGCCCCCTAAATAGTTTCCCAGGTTCATTTTGGAATTGATGTGGCTTTTAAATTTCCAGATATTAGCTATTTTCAGCAATATCCAACTCAGAACCTATTAAGAGTTGTGAGAATGAAATATGCTCAATTAATATGCATTGATTATTCCTTTATTTAGAGTTATCTGAAAAGAACATGGCAGCCCTTCCGGAAAGCAGGTGTGTGACCGGTGGAAAGAGATTCAGTCACTCTGTGCTTTATTTTTCTTATTTTTAGAATGGGCCTAATAATACAACTTTTCTCTAGGGTCCATTAAGATATTATAAATCTATTCATGCAAGCAACAATATTTGCAAACTTTTAATATTAGCCAAACTGATATTTTGGTTAAAAACTGACTAACATCTCTTAGAGATAAAATTGGAGAGCGTTTTGTATGGCATCTTTCTGATGTATAATATAAATTTTTAAAACATCTCACGATTACCTTTAAAAATCAATCATGTATTTATGCATAGATCACAGCAACATTTTATGAGATATGTATTTTAAACAAATAGCTTAAATTCCATCCAAGGAAACACAGATGTTTCAATATAATTCAGTCTTGCTGGGGACAGTGGTTCTTCACCAACCAATATGTAACTATTTCAAAATTTTAGCAACTGGAAACTTCATGTCCCAGTGTATTTTTCATATTGTCCTCTCTGCATGGAATATCTTTATTCTTAAATGACAAGTGAAATACTCCTAAAACTTCAGGGCTATCTGAAGAATACACCTCTGTGCCAAGCAAGCTAGGGACACCATTCACCTTTCAAAAATCATAAAATAGGCATTAGCTGAAAAGAGTTGTCTCTCCTGAAGTTATGATAATCACTCATACGAAAACACAATGAATCACCACACACCAACTCAAGCGGTTTTCCTGAGTGCACTAGGACCCTTTCTGTTGGGTATTTTTCTAAAAGGATTTAAAAAATAGCAGTTTAAAAATTATTTTGTAAAAAAAAAAGTTTGTAGATAATAAAATGCTAAGACATGTCCCTGCTAATCACCACATTAGTTTTAAAAGTAACTAAGAAAGTATTAGAGAAGAGAAATTAATTTTAAAGGTTAAAGGTTGATCATCTAAAGATGATATTCTGCTCTTATCATAAAAAGCACACATAACTCTCTCCCTTTTCTCTCTTCATTTGTCCATTGTGTAGTAAAGAAACATCTATGGGGCATTGAAAAACTTGGGCTGATGACAGTATATGGAAGAGGAACAGCAAGTATACCAAGATGTAATTCACTGGGGGAACACTTGGAGAATAAGAGTGTACAGAAAACATACCATGTAATTCTAGATTTTGTTATGCATTCATGATGTATTAAAATAATTATTTTATGCTATTGCTATTCTATTGGCTTCAAAGTATAATGGAGAAAACAAAATGAAGAGTCTCAGAATTCTTTAAAGGAAATCAAATGTGCTAGCACGTTAAAGGTCTGTTTTCATTTCAATGTTGATATTTTCCCAGAGAATTATATTCTAAAACCTGTGTTGACTTTTTAAAAAGAAAAAAAAGTAAAATAGGTCATCAGCTGAAAACAGTTGTCTTTCCTGCAGTATGGCAATCTAGTCACATGAAAACATAATGAGTCAGTTTAAGACCTATCACACATGTCTCCTGCAGTTTGCCCAAGTGTGTTGGAGTGCAAACTGTTAGGAATGTGTCAGGAAGAAAGGGAGACATCATCTGGCCCTCTGGGCCATCCTCTGAGCCATTCTATGATACTATTCAAGGATTCTGAAAATCCAAAAAATCTCATTCATTAAGAGGATAGCGAAGTGATGTGAACTCTGTCGCCCAGGCTGGAGTGCAGTGGTGCAATCACAGCTCACTGCAGCCTCGAACTCCTGGGCTCAAGTGATCCTCCCTCCTAAGCCTCCCAAGTAGCTGGGACTGCAGGTGTGCCTAACTCATTTTTGAAACATCACATCAAACTTTGACAATAAACAGTAAAAATAACTGTAAATCAGTTTCATGCTCTATATGTGAGGTTTTGAGTTCCAGTGTGTATCACAGAACACAGCTCAATCATTGTGAGCCTCATTTTTTCCTTCACAAACAACACGATATTAGTACATTGTGAATAATTTAAAACATTAAATGTTTACTAACAAAACTGCAGACTATCAAAATAGTGTAATTTATTTGTCTTCTTACTATAGTAATTAAAATGCACTTCCTCCCTTACTACCTTAGACCAGGGCTAAACAACGATAACCTTTAATACACAGTGACTAAACTGCTATGTTGAGTTTACAAGTCATTATCATTGAGCTATTTTTCATCTCAAATCTTAAATATTTGAACACACCTAAATTTATGTAGACAATAGAAAATCAAAGAAGGATATGAACCAAACAAAATGATTTCCATAATTAAAGCCTTAAAGATATTGTCACTTGAAAAAACTGTCTTCTTGTTCTGTCTGAAAGAGGGTACCAGAAACATTCCATTCTGTACACTGCTGTGATAATACTTGAGCAAGATATGGGGCATAAACTTGTCTTCAGACAGTAATCCTCCCCACCCTTTAAATTTATTACACATATACATTAGGACATAAAGGTCTACATTAAGTTGGAAGCTTTCAGACATACTCTGCTCGACCTTACTCCAACCGTCATTCTCTACCTCCTTCGTTGCCAAAGGGTATATATATCTTTACTATAGCTGCTAATTCTTCCTTACTCACTCCTTTCTGAGGCTTGTGGCCTAGCTTCTGCCCTCATCATTCCAGGGAAATAGTTCATCCTAAAGTCTCTAGCCTTTTAACTGACTAGGCAATAAGACATGTCATTACCATTGAGCTATTTCTCATCTCAAATTCTTAAATATTTGATTTAATTTTTAAATAACATTTAAAAATTTGTGTGGTGGGGGTCTCATGGTATTATTCCCACCCCCTCACACAAAATACACACACACACACACACACAAACACACACACACAAATACACATACACACTTTTTTTTCCTGCTAGGTATGACTTCACTGATTGTTCCTTTTTCATTTTTTTGAACAGAAAGGCCTCACTCTGTCACTCGGGATGGAGTGCAGTGGCACAATCATAGCTCACTGAAGCCTTGAACCCCTGGGATCAAGCAATCCTCCATTATAAGCCTGCCAAGTAGCTGGGAGTTCAAGCATGCCTGACTCATTTTTGAAACATCTTTCGCTTTCGGTTTCCAAGGCATGGTTCGGCTTGGTTCTCCCCTATCTCTGACCTTGTTTTTCTGTTGCATGTTCTGGCTGCCTCCTGTCTCCTACCTTCTTCATCTAGGGCTCTCCCACCATTCTCTCCTTAGACCTCTTTTCTCCACTCTCTTCGGTAGTGTCATTTGGCATCACAGACTCAGTTATCACTTTCATTCATATTGATGACACCCACATCTCCAACCTCGGTCTCAACCTTCCCCTTCAGATTTCAGTTTAGTTGCCTGACAGCTCTGCTACATGAGCCACTTATGCCTTAAAAATTCTGCTTGTCCAGTGAACATCCTCATCTTCTCCACAAAGTTGACTCTTCTTGCTTTCCCTGTGCGTTTTGGGGGCCACCATTCGCCCTCAGTCATTGAAGTTCAAATCCTTCTGCCACGTGTGACGGTGCTGGCTCTTGCACTCCCTGCATTCCATACCTCCACTCTCTCGTTGGTACGCTCCTGTCCCTTGTCACTGTAGTGCAGGCCACACATCTTGCACAGTTCTGCCTACCTGTCTGCACAACTCTTTTAGGTCATCTTTAAGACTCATCTTCAAATGCACTTGCAGTGGATCTTTCTGATCAAGCTGTGCCCCGCTCCCTCTCTACTCCTGTGTTACAGCACGAAGTTAAAGCCCTTCACTGTGATTTTAAAAATACATACATGTATAATAGGTACAAGTTTCACAGACCACAAACTTGGGAAGTGTAAAAATATAACCTTTCTCTGAAAAGAAATTTAATTTCTCGTTAAATACCTATTCCTCAAGGAAGTCAGAGGGTGGACAACGTTTAGATACTTTAGTATTCAGTGATGGGGCCACAGGACACTCCATGGCGTTATCTCAGATGCCACCTCGCTGACATTCCATGCTGTCATTTCTCCTGTTTTCACCAGTTGCTGGCTCATTGTCCCCTCCTTGGAGGCTGCATTCGGAAAAGTGAGGGAGAGGTCCTCTCAGCTACTGGGTTCCCAACCTCTTCGTGGTTCTGGCAACAGAAAGATCTGGATTCAAGGGCCCCTTCGCAGGAGCACTTCCCAACACCCAGATCTCTCTCTTCCCTGATGCTTTTTTCTTCTCTTCTCCAAGTCAGAGAATCACAATATTTTGGGGGTGGCTGTAAGAGACTGGTTTCTAGAAACCTTTTCTGTAGGGCAAACTCCAGGCTATTGAATGGACTTGATTTTCCTACTTGTGTTTATGCTATAACCTTACCAGGGGACGTAAGTATAGAATACACTAGATGCTTC
The DNA here is from genome assembly GCA_004363605.1 of Indri indri. NCBI lineage: Eukaryota > Metazoa > Chordata > Mammalia > Primates > Indriidae > Indri > Indri indri. Next base: position 16,769 of record RJWJ010015366.1, on the reverse strand, counting down.
CTGCATGGAAGGCAGGCAGGGGTAACAGGAAAAAGAGGGAAAGAAGCATGGGTTATTATAAAACATCCTGTCGTGACATTACAGTAGCAGGACTTAAAGACCGTTGGCAAATCTACACCTCCACTGGGGACAATCGCCAACCTGCAATGCAGTACTTCCTTCTCACCACTCTTTGGAAGGAATGGCCCACTGCACTGTTATTTTTCTTTCAACTTTGTTCATTTGCATTTAGTGCCTGTTTTTTAAATACATGTAAAGACATTAGGTCACCTGAACCATAGCATTTCCAAAACTTTTTATGGAAGGAATCATTTTATGGAAGGAATCATTGTATACCCATATACAGCCTCTATATGGGTTTTATTTGGCTTATATCAAGTTTTAAATCTTTAGAAAAAGTTTTTTGCTAATTGAGAGTTTTCACATAAATCAACATTTTCTGCTTTTCTAGAAAAATATGAAAAGTTGTCAACATCAGGAACTTGAATGGAAATGGCTTAAATGGAGGTTATAAGGTTGGATAGAGAAATGAGGGGTTGGGTGGGGAGAGAGAACTAATAACAACTAAGCACTTTCTATGTGCTGGGCAACTGGCAAACACAACACACACACACACACACACACACACACACACCATTGAATCCTTACAGTTAGGGAGGTAAGGTGTCACTATTCCCATTTTAAGAAGCTAGTAAGTGACAGAGCCAAGAAAGGAACCTGCATCTCTCTCACGAGGAAGCCACACTACTAAACGGGAAATAGCTACAAAAGAATTTAGTCACAATGCATCCACTTCTCAGGATACTTTTCATGAAAAAGAACGAACAGAAACCAACAAACCAAATGAATACAAAAATGTAAGCTGCTGCCATTCGTTGCTACTTCAAAGCAAGCATCCTTTTGCCGGAGCACTCTTATTTCCCCAGTAGTATTAATAAAATTAGGTAGCAGTAAGTCAGAGCATGATAGATTTACGTTAAAACTATCCATCCTTCTGTTCTTGGAGTACTTCTAGTCACCACTGTCACAGATGCTTCCTTGCCAAGCAGGGAAGAAACCTCTATGATAGAAATAATATAAATAACTTGTATTTTACTTCAGATTGCCCTGGTCCTTTTCAAAATGGGAGAATATCCCCTGAGAAAGCATCCAGTAAGTTCCATTAGAGTGGCACTTTCCACTGTTTCTATAAATGCATAAAGTAGCAATTTTCTTTCTAAACCAAATCTGTTTGACAACATATACTTGTGATACAGATTAAAAACATAGTCCTCTTCGGGAGAGTTTGCACCTCTCGGATATTTGTGGGCTGCTGTCATGCTGCTCAGCTCTCCTTTGGACATATTTAGTGCCTCTAATCACGGCTAATAAATCAGTCCTTTCATTCTCTTAACAGTTTTTCTTGCTTTTCTCTGAACTCCATCCAATTGGCTTATGTGTTTTTAGTAATGAGCAAACCAAAATTAAATGTAATATTCCAATTGTGATCTCTTTTTTAATATCCTAAAGGTGATATTATGGAAGCTACTGATTCCCTATGAAACACTTTAAAAAAAAAAAAAAATTAGAGAAGATGAAAGGAACAGTGAGTGATATTAACAGTAATGGCTCCTATCAATATTGTAACTTTGTAATATATTTACATAGATATTCTCCTCTCTTTCAATGTTAATAGGCTTTATTATTATTATATTATTAATATTATCATTTAACTATCTGTGCAATTCAAGTTACCTATTTCCAGAACTTTTTTTTTTTTTTTTTTTAAAGCATGTGAAAACCTCTAGTATTTCTCCAACCCTATCCCTGTGGCCAGGGTCCTGCTGGCACTGGACTAATTCCTTGAGTAATTCACACCTGCCTGTCCTACTAAATCACCAAGTGGCGTTCATTCTAGACTATCCAGTGTAGGAGGCCACTCACCTCAGGTTAATTTGCTGCTTCTTGGACCCCCTGCTGCCACTGTTTCTCTGAAAAAAGATGAACCATATCCCTTGGTCCAGCTGCCTTGCCTGACAAATCTACTTGTTATCGAGAACTGCTGCGAGCTTCTCTCGTCCTTCACTGGCTCACTCCGGGGCCGGCCTCAGCCCTCCTCTGTCACTCTTTCCTACAGTGGGTAAACAGCCGCATTGTGCTGAGAAGTTCAAAAACACAATAATCATTAATTCAAGGTTTATTTAACTTAAAAGTTAGACTTTTGTTTTAAAGATAATTCATCTTCAATTTTGGAACTTTCTTGAAATATTCATATTTGAATCCAAGGGGAAAAAAGTGTTATTTTAGTAATAACCTTGCTGCCTTTGAGCTAAGGCTGAGAGTGAAAGAATGTGGAACCAAACTGCCTGTACTTGAATCCCAGGTCCACCATCCTGTGCAATGAGATACTAAACTGCACTGTGCCTCAGTTTCCATATCTGTAAGTTGGGGATATTAATAATAGTAGCTATCTCACAGGGCTGTGAAATTAAATGAGAATGGACATGTAAACACTATTATTTTGTGAATGAGTGATTACAAGCATGTCTGAAGAGCTGCATGTCATTCAGCCAAATGAAAAGAGAAGATATCAAACCCTTTTCAGCTCCCCAACAAAAATGGTCTCCACCTTCAAGGATGTTGATTTCTGGCTGGAAATTCAAAACATGTGCACACACAAAGAAGGAAGACAGTATATATGTGTTCTTCAGATCCATATTTGTTCTGTATAAACTTTGAAGCTATTTATCACTAGACACTTGCAAGCTATTTAATAGTAAATCTAGATTATTCTTCTTATCCTGAGAGGCAGAGTCAGCTGGATCTGTCCTTATGCTGGGTAATCAATTATAAGCATTTACTCTAGGCTTTCATAGGTTATAGCCCATTTGGGACCTAATTTTTAGCAGAATAAGACATATAATATTAAAGTTCTAAAAATATGCAACTGTTTGGACTACGCTCTCTATTTATGTCATCTTCCTTATGTTTTAAAAGGACAGGCACATAAATCAAAATTCTGAAAGAATATAAGTCATTCATGTTTGCTAAAATATTTTATTCACATTGCTATACCTTTCTGTAAGAAAGCACTCTTCTGTAATCTCTAGGTTTCGTGTGAGATTTATTAAATGTAATAAAGGAAGAAAAAAATCTCCAGTATAGTTCCACCTCAAAATAGAGAAAAAAATTTAAGAAAAAATATTAAGAGTATTTCAGTATGGACAGGGTTGATGAAACTGTGAGATAAAAGAAAAATATTCTCAGCTTTCGATATCTGTCTAGCATCATGAATTAAACACTAGTTTTACAGAAAATCACCAGTTATCTGTAATACTATGAATATATGTCTCTCTAAACATTTGAGCTGTAAGATACTGGTTTCTTCCCATCCCGCACAACCTTTTCTGAAGCAGACCTAATGACTCTCCTCAGTGTACAGACAGGACTAGGGCTTACCTCGGGATGTGGTCTGTGAGTGACTACGAGCTATCTGACCTTGACAAGTTGTTTTACTTTTCCTGCCCTCAAGCTCTATTTCACCAATCTATTTTATAGAGCTTTCACTGTAAGCCATCTCAAAGCCTTCCTTTTCAGAGCAGGGTATAAATAAATAGATTTTTAAAAGAGAGAGGAACTCAAATCAAGACTTTTTGATTCCAAATTTCAAGGTGATAAATGAAAATTTATTATTATCCATTTGAAATCAGTTTAATAGTTAAATATTCTTTGATTTTATAATAATGCATTTTAATTTAGGAAAGGTTAAATAGAGATGTCCCAGTTCTTAGTCATTGGTAGATTTTAAAACAGTAAGAAACATCATTTCACCTATTGTGGTAGGAATACACAGGATGTGTTGATGGGATATTTCTTCAATGTAAAAAAAATTGAATCTGTCTTGGATATTAACCGAAAATTAGTTTATCAATGCCTGGGAGAAAGCACATTTCAGCACTATTATACTGAATGTAGAGTGAAAAGAATTACTTCAATTGTCACTCTTCTTTTCTGCACCTATTAGCCACAGATTGACGAGATCATCCATTTATTCAACAAATATTTATTGGATGTTTATCGTGTGTCAGATGTTCTGTCAGGCACTGGAATACAAGAGTGATTAACTTAAAAGGTTAGCCCTTAGGTTTCTCAGTGGCTTACCAAAATTTGATGATATTCTTGTTTCTTGAAAAATTTTCAGGAAAATGATATTTTGATCATATACTTTATTAGAACTTAATGGCAACAAAGAAGCATAGATTATCTACTGCCTTCTAATAAACCTAAATCCAATTCAATGCTATCCTGTTCTTAATATAAAATTCCACTTAAAAACAAAAATACATTTTTAGAAAGGGAAAATAAACAGGATAAAAATTTCAAATGTACAATAAAGTTGCTTTTTCCTAATTAAAGTTAATTTTACCTAATTATCTTTTTATTTTTTTTTTATTTTTTATTTTTTGAGACAGAGTCTTGTTCTGTTGCTGGGGCTAGAGTGCTGTGGCATCAGCCTAGCTCTCTAATTTTTCTATTCTTAGTAAAGATGGGGGTCTCACTCTTGCTCGGGCTGGTCTCCTGAGCTTAAGTGATCCTCCTGCCTCGGCCTCCCATAGTGCTAGGATTACAGGAGTGAGCCACTGTGCCCAGCCTCTAATTACCTTCTTTATGAAACTCAATTTTTTATGCAACTATTTTAATATGTTCTTTTCAATATTATTTAAGCTAATTTAACTTATCTCTAAAAGTTATAAGCAGCTTGTTAACTTGATGATTTTACAGAATATGGTAGCTTGGAACCTGTTTAATGTTGAAATTTGTATATCTATTCATTCATACATGCATTCTGAACTTTTCATCAATTGTATTTCATATTTCAAAAAACTTGTAATATTAAACTTACTTCACTAGAATATTTTATAAATATATATTTATGTTGTGTTTGAATATTAATTTCAGTTATTAGCCATGATAAATTTATAAAATAAAGTCCTAGTTGAGGTTTTAAATTTACTTTTCCTTTTTCTATAATTGTGAAACATTTGCAGAGTTTGCCATAGTGAAGTGTCTACCTTTACAAACAGTCATGTTTCTAAAAAAATTAAGTAGGTACATGTTTTAGCAAATAAAATCATATATTAAATGTGATATTTAAGAGAGTACAAAGTTTTAATCACTTTTGATCCTTTGGATAGGGAAGACTACTTTAAAAATATTAACATCTCACTTTGTAAGGATGGTAAATTAAAAAAAAAAACCATTTCAGGTTTTCTAAAGGTGAAAGAAAAAGTTTAGATATCCAATGAGTAAAGAAGTCAGTTAATAAGTAGCTTTTATTTGAGCAATTTTCTCAGCATATTCAACTTTCACCAGTAAGAGTCCTCCTGCTATTATATGGTGTGTAGAATATATGCCAGTCATGAAGTACTCCACGTACATAGAAAAAACGAGCCCAGCAAGGACCTCAGGAACTGAGCTCTTGCAAGTTTAAAAGCAATAAATTCCCTGATTTGATCATTACACATTGTATACCTGTATCAACATTTCACATGTACCCCATAAACATGTACAACTATTATGTGTCCACAATAATTAATTTTTTAAAAAAAACAGTACATCTAATCAGTATTGCCATTACCACTGCAGAAAATGTTTAAATGTTTCTTTTTTAATACTGTTGTCCCCACTGGCTATTAAACAATACTCAATAAATGTTTATTGACTGACTGGGGAAAAAAAAAAGCAAGAAAGACTCTTGAAGGTGAACTAAAACTAATGGATTCATACCTTACAATTCACACAAAATGATTTAACTTTTATTTCATATTCCAGATATGTTAAGGCATCTGCTTCAAATTGTTACAGGATGCAGACAGGGCATCTGCTATCTTCATTAAGTTTCTCAAGCAGATTTTATCCCCTTTCATCAATCCCATGATCTTAAACATGACTCCCCATCTTGTTAGAATATGATGCTTATAAATTAAAAAAAATGCACCCAAACTAGTGGAGGGTGAAGGATCCAGTCTTGGTTGCATTCCAACAAACTCCTTTTTCCATAAAGAGATGAATTCCGTTGACAGCTCCCTCCTCTCAGGGTTCTTCCTCTTTCGCACAGGGGCAGAGGAAGGTTTCCTATGCTCTTTTGCCATCATCTTGGCTGCACTCTGATTTCATGACCTCTGAGTTAATCCTTCTTTTTTTCCTATTAACAAGTGCAAGCAGGCCAACTTCAAACGGACTGCAATAGGTCACAAGGTTTAATGGGCACAAGAGATAATCATCTAAATTACATTTCTAGGCCTGATGGGCTAGACAGACTTAGAGGGTAACTTTACCAGCATTTGCTGTTAATCACCCAGGTTGGTGGGTCTCAGAGCGTAGCTGCCTTTGCCTTCTTCCCTCAGGGGCTGGGTCATATTGACTGATTAGCGAAGGCAGCTGCATTAACTTTCCTCTTCCACAAAGTGTGTGGTGTCCCGAAAGGACATGAAAGTCAAATGTGGCCACAGCCCAAACACCAGACGCACTCTTTTCATCTCTGTGGAATTATCTGCCCTCTACTTGTAGATCATGATCCTCAGCACAACAGTTGTTGCTGATTTTCACGATCTGTTAACAGTTAGGAATTTTTACATTAAAGAACATTCTCCTACTTTTATTTCTTACAGCATCTAGGAAAATGCCACAGTCTATTGTATATTTTTTATTGTTACATGATTCTTAACTTTAAAAGAAATAAGAAACATGGAATTACTCTAAAGATAAAAAGAACCAAAATAAGTTCACCTCTTAAAAGTCAAAGATAAACATCCTTCAGGAACTGGCAGAGGCAATAACATCATGAGTTGTTTTTACAATACAGGCTCATACAATTCGGTTACATACTTCAGTTTATTATCAAAGAAAACAGCAGCCTTTCCCCTGATAGGGTGGGCTGTTAGAAGGTAAGTGTAACTGAAATCCTAAAAAAGAAAGACCTGGAATCATTTAAAATTTATTAATATGTCAAATATAGAAATGAATATAATACAATATCTACCATCTCCACACCACTTCATAACTTACAAAAGAGTTTTATATCCATTATCATTTATTCTTAATAACAACCCAGTGAAATAGGTTGGGGCAAGTATAATTATCTGCATTTGACATATCACGGCAATTTTCTGAGAAGGTAAATAAGCTCAATGTCACTCAGGTAATAAGTGAACACAGCCAGCACACAAATCCAGGTCTTCTGATGCCACGCCCAACCCATATGCATAACTGGACAACATTTTGGAAAATGTGGTCTTCTGGTGAAATGCACTTGTGTTTTCATTTTTTTTTTTTTTTTTTTTTAAAGAAAAGCCATTTGCTCAAAGAGGCTCTAATGGCAGAGCTGGTAGGTAAATTGTGTTTACTCAATGAGCATTCTAAAGGGAAAAAAAATTAGATATATTGCACTGATTTAATAAGAAGGATGTTCATTTGTCAAAAGAGCCACATTCATTATAATGTTTCTAAAATCTTGGAGGACTCTCAATCATATGGAATTATAGAAGCCACAAATACATAAAATCCGATTTTGGTCTGATGCGAAAGAGCTTATGTAGAAATCTAACAAACAAATGGAATATAAATGATTTAAATGAAATCCAGAATCTAAAGAAATGCCTGATCTTTATAAATTCCAATATTAAAATATTTTAAGACTTTTTTGAATTGTAAAAATATTACCTCCTTCCCCCTCATACAACAGAAAGAAGAAAAAAATAATAAATTTAGAAACTTTAGATTCAGTGGTGGTTAATCATCTGGAGGACTGAAGCAGGGTGTGGATATATTGTGAGCTCTTGGTGAGATCTGCAAGGGTTGGGGACAGAATGAATGGAAGGAAATTAAAATGTAGAAGGTATCCATTCTAAGAAAAAGACTTTTTGATCATGTTAGGATTGGTCGAATGATTATTAAACATCATTGTTCTTTCCTGATAGAATAGTAGGGAGAGTGGGGTAAAGATTATTGGAATATAATCATGCAAAATTGTGTCCTCAAACATGTATCTGGTCCCCTCATGAACACAGTCTTTATTTTCCTTACTGATGACCTATTCATGAGTTTTTAATTTTTAAAGTTTGACAAAAGGAAATGGACTTTTGCTCCTAGAAGTTGCTTTTACAAAAACAGATACAAACAAACAAAGAAAACCCTACTTATTGTATACTTAAACAAAGTTCATATCCAACACACAGTACTTTGTTTGGCGGAACTTTTACCTGATATTCGGTATTACCTTTCCTTTATGTTTTTGTTCCTTTTTGTTTTCATAGATTTGAATTATGTTTAACATGGGCAAATAAAACTAAGAAACACGCTAATTTATGTTCTCAAAATAATCATTGAAATACTCAATTTGATATAACATGTTACATAAGAAAATCATAAATGCCTTTGAAAATTTTATAGCAATTAAGAAAAACTTAGAAACACATCTTTATTGTTCAGAATCACTTATAGGAAGAGTTTGAGAAAAATGAATAAAAACTCCTTAATGTCATAAAAAATACAGAGTGGTCTTTATAGGATTGGAAGTTAAGTGATGGGAAGCACCAGAAAAAGGTGTTTATTTAGTGCCCCGGAAAAATTATCTCCTTGGTGATATTACCTAAAAATTAGTCTTTTCACACACAAAGACAGGGTTTTCTGAGAGGTAAAGAGATAGCTTTCCTATCATATAAATAAATGGAATATGGAAGAACTGTGTTAACAAGAGGATGCGCCTGAGTTGCATAATCCTAAAAGCAGGTGCTATTTATATGAAAAAGAAGAGACCTAAGCTTAGGGATCGTGAAACGCTACGGTTCTCAAAGTGCAGTTCTGGGACCAGAGGCGCGGCATCAGCATCGCCTGGAAACTTGTCAGACATGCAAATTCTAGGCCCCACCCAGACCTACTGAGTCAGAAGCTGGCGCTGGAGCCGGCCATCTGTTTTAACAAGCCTTCCAGGAGACTTTGATACATGCTCAAGTTTGAGAATCACTAGCACAAGGAAAAGCAGTGACACGAGAGGAATGAAAGAAAGTAAAGCAGCAGCTACAGCGAGGGCAGCCCTGGCCAGCACGGTCTTACTGCCTTCAGGGGAGGGTGTTCATAAGCCCCTGCAGTGCTCACAGGCAGTCAGAAACACTCAAAGAAACTAAAGCCTGGATGGAACTTAAGAAGCGAACTAAAGAAGGGTACTGGACCAGAGAGGAATTGGGTGGCAAACGGTGGGTGTAATCCTCCAAATCCACTGTGGTACACAGCCTCCCTGGGCCAAGCAGCCAACAGTGGGCCAGGCCCTGTGACATCTGGAATGGGAAGTGATCACAGGGTCTTATTAGGTCCCTCAAATCAGACTGGTGATGTTCTGAGCTTTCTGCTCCTTAGTATTTACAAACACAAAAACAGTGAAAGAAAGAGTGCAACATCTAGCAGTAAATGGAGACCTGGGACATACTTCTAACTTGACATTTATTTAAAATGTTTAGGTTAGTGAGGTTTTTAAAAAGTTATTTGGTCCACCCAACCCTGTGATGCCTGAATTCTTTCTTTAATATTGCCACCAAGTGGCCAATATTATATGCCTTCAATACTTAGAAGACAAACTTGTTGCCCATGGAGAAGGCGTATCTATTTTATCTTTGGAGAGCTGTAAGTATAAGAATGGACTTTGTTATATTAAACTAGTAGCTGTCTTCTTGTTGTTTTGAGGCCCAATCAAATACTAGTATTAGGGACATTTGTCATTTTTTTCATTGCCCATTGTTCAATCCCTTCTTATTTAGGGGGAATCCTCTACTGTGAAAGCCAAGTATTCTGCTCCATCTGTCTAGTAAGCAGGACAAGGACAAGTGACCTAAACGTGGCTAACTAGATGCCCTACCCCAAAACTCTAAATTTGGAGCAAATGACAGAAATGGGAAGAGACAGTTTAGAATTCACTCATAGCCCGGATGTTCAGGAGGAGTGGCAGAGGCAGCAGCCTGTGGGATCTGAGGTCTTTGATCGTCCTCGTTTAGCACAATGCCTGGAAAGTTCTTAATATTTGTAAAATTAAGGATATTGTTCAAGCCAAATACAAAATTAAATACATGTTCTATTTTTTAAAGTTATTATGATCTAGGTTAAATGAATATGACATTCTTTCAAAAAATGTTGAAATGCATTGTTACATTGTAGCAGAATAGCATTGGCATCATTCCTGTCTGTGAAGTTTATGTGAATACAGTTTCTAAATTCTCCATAGCTCATGAAAAGAAGGCCTCCTTCTTAGCCTCAGACTTGCACATGCTCAGCAGAGAGCTAAGAGGAGACAGGGAGAAGCGGTGAATGTATTTGGGAAATGTATTGCTCACTTTTGATCAAGTCAGAGACCCTCTTTGATCCCGTCTAAATCAGGAAAATTGACCGATCACTCTTCACTTACGGATTCCCAGGGCAGTTTTGGAAAAAATCTGAGTTTTACAAACCAGAAGGGTAAATAGCATGGATATATTCTTCTCCTTTTGAATGTGAAATTTAAAATTTATACCATTTTTATTATAATCAATAAAAAGAGAAATCTTTATTCTGTGGATCCAAAAAAGCAACTTTGAAGTCAGATGTATTTATCAACATGCTTATTAGAGGCATTTTTCCCTGCAGTTTTGGAGAGAGTCTGAAAACCAATACCAGTATGGTTTAGGTATTCATAATTATTTACACATGTTTCAGTAACAAAATATATTGGGGGGGGTTGGCATTTTACTTTTAGGATTTGGGACAGCTGGAAATTATTATCATTATGGTTAAAAATGTTCTAACTGGATAATGGTGTTAAAAAGAACATAACATTCTGGAATACTTCCTCCTAACATGGAAAACATATTATTTTATTAAATTGAGTTATTTAAATATGGACTAGCTGTTGTCTGCCCAGTTACACATAAAGGTGTCTAAAATATAGGTTCTTGGAAGAAGCATCAAATGGAAAATGACTGTGGTTTCTTCTTATTAATATTATTATTATACAGAGAAACCTTAGTACTCCTTTTAAGGGCTAGACAGTTAATATTCCACATCTTGCAGTGACAGATTCTAATTAAATATTTAAGAAATGGGACATCTTTTCCAATCATGTTACACTATATCTAATACCTTGGAGAAATATAAAAATTCTTTTAATATTGGTGCATCCAGAAAAAAAAAAAAGATGATTAATAAGGGATTCTGTGGCTCCCAGAACCTGCAATGTTTCTTCTAAGGAGCTAGACTGTGTTAAGAGCCGAGAAGAAGCGAGGTTCAAAGGAAATTCATCTAATATTTGCGCCCTGGTTATGAAAGGGGGTGAGAAGCTGTTCGTCAGCGGCATGTGGCCAGTTGGCAAGGAGGGCTGAATGCCAGACTGAGGGGTTGCTGTGGTCACAGACGGACTTAGCATGGGAAGGAGAATGCCAGAGAGTCCCAGGCAGGGCAAGCTATTTTGGGGATTTACACGAATCATTATTTTTTCATTCTGTGCCAGTATTGACACAGACAAATGTATTTGTTTAGTTCCTAGGAGAAATGCAAGAACAGCAGCAGGACTTGATGCAATAATTACTTCTTATACATTGATGCCGTGACCTAATAATTAGCTCTTATCTGTCGATGAGCTATTGAAGTTTTGCAGATTACCAAAGTGGGTCTCATCCTTGGAGACCCATCACTCAAAGAGGATTTTTAAAGTCATGATTTATAATTGCCTCTAAATATAATGAATTCCTTTCATCAAAAGAAATTTTTTATACTTTTTATATTTTGTGATCATTAAGACGATGCCACTAAGACTTAGCAAATAAGGGTATAGAATAGCTAGGTAAATATTCTAAGGAACAAATAGGAACATTTTTTAGTCAAGGAGAGATCAGTAAATTGATAATCCAGCATTCATTTTATAATTTTGAAACAGAGATTTTGCATTAGTAACTTTCATAAGAATATGGACCTGGCTCAAGGAACTCAGGAACTGTGTCTAGATCTGGATTTCAATAGCCTTTCTACATAAGGCACAACTACAAACTGCCAAGAGGTTCGGTACCTGGTTCTTGGGTTCTCATCCTTACTCCGCCACTGCCTGGCAATGTACCTCAGTAAATTATTGATGGTGGACCTTGGCAAATTATTTAGGCTTACTCATATGCAGAGTGAGGTGTTGGACATCGAAGATCCCCCAACTCTAAAGTTTAGTGTGACTTGCAACATAAGACTCACAAATGGCCTAACCATGAACACAACTGCTGGCCGCAGAGCTAGTGGTCCATCCTACAGTAGAGACATACCCCACTGCTCACGCTTTCCTCTACTGGTATCTTCACCATTAACAGCTTTGACCACTCAAGCCCTTCCCCTGCACATAATTGTTGCAGGACTCCCCAGCATACTTGCCCCCTTCCTCATGGCCCTCCCATTATATTAATGATTTCATATGTTAAGTGGGCTTTTGAAGGCCTCCTAGAACCTAACCTCATGTGTAAATCTTCTTCTACAGAAACTATTGACTACAAGTTCCAAATGATACCTTACGAATTAACTCTTGGGGCTCACACCTTTTGGAAAGCATACATTTATTCCTGCAATCTTGTTTTGGAGTGTTATATAGTGGCTAAGGGGACAGCTTGTATGTAGCAGAGCTCTTGATCCAGGCTGCCTGGGTTTAAAAATGGGCTCTGCTACTTATAAGCTATGTGACCTTGGCAAGTTTTCTGTGTCTCCATTTCCCCATCTGTGAAATGGGAATTATTAAGTATCTACCTTGTCAGTGTTTTGTTTTGAGAATTGAGTTCATAAATGGAGAGCAATTAGAATAAGACCTGGCACGCAATAAGTGCTAAATAAATATTGCATGTTATGCATTTGGAATGTTCGCAAAGGGGCAAATCTCTAACCTGTGAAGATGGACCAGCATTTGGGAAATATACAAGTCATCTGGAACAAATTCTGATTTCAAAAGTGAGGGAGAGTTTAGTAGCTTGGGTTAAAATTATTATGTGACAACATAGAATGTGATTCATTTTCTCATTTAGCTTCTTGCAAGGTCTGAAAAAGTTCATTGTCTTTTAAAATGACAGCTTTCAAACTGATAGTATTTTTTTAAAGATTATGCATACAAAAAAAAAATAAATTACATTATGGTTATACCTTGTGCCTGACAATACATGGGTAACATCTTTATCCTTTTCTGCTCATTTATAAAAGTGGCAGAGAGAACATGGATCTCCTCACCCCTAAAGGAATCTACCAGGTCATATCTGTGAAGGATGTTTCTGGTTTTAGCAAAGAAATACTTCTCTTTTTGTCAAAAAACTCTCGAATTCTCAGTCTCTCAGCTGAGATTGCTAGTAAGATGACATATAAGATTAATCATGCAACTGTCAAAATTAAAACACATGTTAAAGGCAGAATTTACACTCAATTCTGAAATTTTTGTTTTATCACATTCACTATAAAAATTTATTGCATAATTTAGCACAGGTGGCTTGTTCTGCAAAGCCCTTCGTATTTTGACACCTTATTAAATCTAAACTTAAATGCAAGCAATTTGAAAATCTCAAATACAGTTTTCTGGACTGCAATAGGAAAAAAGAAGGTTGATGTTTTAAACTTTTTTAATACCAACCTGAAGACATATTTTACTTATCTATCTTTTTAAAAATTTGTATTTTGCACACATGTATACTTAGATCTTTCTATATCCAGGCACTGTTTCAAGATCTTCACAATATTAACTCAAATTTTCCTTAACCCCCCCTAGAGTGTCAGCACTATTACTATATGTATGTGACAGATGAGAAACTTGTCCAAAGTCTCCATCGGGTAAGGGGTGAGCTGTGACTCAAATCCAGATGGCACAAATAGTATTCTGATAGAAGTATTTAAGAGAGATTATTTCACTTATAGAAAATGTCTCCCTCTCTGCTATTTCTTAAACCTTTGAAACCTGGGTCTCTTAACTTTATCAGAAATTTAATTTTAAAATAACCACATGTAATATTTATTTTCCAAATCATTAGGTCTGGAAAGATCCTCCTCAAGCATGTGGAGGGGTGGCGAGTTGGGGGATGTGGAGGAGGTAAAAACCTAGAAAATTCAGTGAAAGTCTGCACTGCATTGCTAAAGAATGAGGTCCTAAGAGCTGGAGGGCACTGGATAGAGAGGCCCGTTCTGCTTTGAAGAGTGAGGTCATGCTCAATGTTTTAAACTCATCAGTCCTGCCTAAAAAAGGGATGTGGGTAAAAAACAAAAAGACAAATTAGCAGCATTTTCAAAAGAAGTTAAATATGTCAGGCAGTAAAGTGTCCTAATTCTGTCTTCAGGGAACATATATCAAACCAGCTTGTAGTTAGTTCTGCGATCAGTAAAACCATCTGCGAGGAATACTCCACCCCCATCCTCATGCCTACAACACGCCTGTGGAAGGAAATGTCTCAGTTAGTCAAGCGCATGTGGAAATTTTCTCAGCATTACCTAATTGAAACATTGGGCCAACTTTTCTTTGAGCAAAAAACAATTTATTATAACCTGCTGAAAGAAAGCACACCAATGACTTTGACTAATGAGGACAATATAAATAGTCCAGATGATATATTGTTAAATTTCTCTGTGTTTCCAGGAGCACCATTACCTACATCTTATAACCACTTTCTGAGCCTGTGAGAAGAAAGCAATGGCTAGGTAGCCCTTTACTGATATTTATTTCTAAGGCATATGTTAGATGTAGTGGCAATTTGCTTTGAGAAATATAACAATTGCTGATTCTCTGTGCTAATAGAGATAATTGAAATGTCACACATAATTCCAAAATACTGTATTGTTATATAGACACTAACTTAGTTATCATTAAAACTATAAATGAAACAATGTATGTACACAGTACAGTTTCTAGAACAAAGGTGATCAATAAATTGAATTATAATTACATATGTTTATGCCAGAAATGAAACTGTCCTTATTATGTTTGTCACTGCTGGTGATAGGCTGTATCAGATTGTGAGTTATTGGGATAGAAATTTTTTACTGGGGTTTTTCATACTTCCGAAATTGTATATGGCATTGAGTATGTATTTAATACACATACATTATTTCTTCAAATGAGGGGTCAAAACTTTGACCAGGTATTCAAACGGGTACATCGTTTCCTCCAAAAGGTTAAGAACCACTGGCCCACAGGAATCATTTGCTTTAACTTACCCTATACGGAGCCAAATTTTGTTGTTTGATAAAGCCAAAAATGCTTTTTTTTAAAAAAAATAAATCATGCTCTAGACTTGGTTTGGTTGCGGGAGGAGGACTTTTAAAAATGCCTAACTTAGTACCCATCTTCTCTTCCCTCTCTCACCGCCATCCTCACTATCCTGGTATGTATTATGAATACCTTTGCTAGAGTTAATTTGGACTTGAGAAATGAGGAAGAAAATGGAGAAAGAGAGAGATAGAAGATCTAGGGACCCTTGGAGCAATTAAAGCTCACAAAGATGAGAGAATTAGGGATGGAAATTATCAAAAAGAGACTCCTTCTGCTTGTATTTTAGCCACATCTCCCTCAAAGCTTCAAATGTCGCATTGGCAATCTAGTTACTCCGACAGAATATTTTATTGAAAAACCTCTCATGGCTCCTATTTCGCTGTCCAGTTCAGAAATCAGAAGACTAATTCTTAGAATGCCAAAACAAACTTCAAGCAAACATGAGAGAATAGAGCGGAAGGTTGTACTCAGAGAAACTTCTCTGGATGGTATAGGAAGCCAGGAAGACCCAATTCTCCACATTGCATTGGCTCTGCAGCTCTGATGGTAGTAAAAGTTTGTTTCTTCTAGTAAAAGAAACAGATGTGACTTGGAGAAACATGCAAAACAGATGTGCTGAGCAAAAGTTTCTATTTAAATGATAATTTATCTGGCCATCAGTGGCATTAACTTGGAGGTGAATGTTCAACATCACTATTTTTCATCAACCCAGAAAGATCATTTATATAAGTGCTAAAATAGATCATGAATTAAAGAACACATTGCTCTCATCTTTGCTTGCTTTTTAAGAAAACCGAATGTTAAATAAAAATTCCCAAGCCTTGGATGCTCACTGGCCCCTGAGGAGACCTACACATTCAGAATGTCTGGGTGCACATACAGCTCACGGAAATAGTATTTCACTTCCCTGGGTGCTACGTTGGCTCTTGCGGAACACTGGTAAAGCCTCAATCAGTCCATGAATACAGAACTTGAAACAACTGCAAAGATTAAGTGTTTAAGTCAAGGGCATTTAACAAGACTTGAAAGAATGCCGACAGCCCCAGTCATTGATAATGAAATGGACGCCTTAGCTATAAATCTGACAAAGTGAAGTAGAAGAGTAGGGCTGACTTCTCCGTTAGGCACAGTAGGTAAAGCACCTACAACACACAATACTTTTAGGGGCCCATAAAAATGTCTGACTTTTCTTTCGAATTAGAAGAAAAAGACATTATCAGTCAAAGAAAATAGTCTACATATGTAACAGTAATGTAGTCTGCATATAGAATATTAATATATTCATCTTTGTATCAACACTCTCATAAAACATAATTTTGCTGGTTTTTGTTTTTATAGAATGAGGGGCTCAGAAAGGCAAAAGTGACTCGGACCCATGAATGTCAGCAATACAGCCTACGAAAGAGCCCAGGTCACTCACTCTTGTTTCTAATTCCCAAGCAGTTCTGCCTGGTCCTCTACAATTCCAGCAGCCTTAGTATTATTGCGTGCTACTTCTTTA
>RJWJ010015365.1:0-36300 GCA_004363605.1 Indri indri | reverse complement strand
TACCGAAATGAATGCTCGACTGTGTTCCAATAAAACTTTATTTACCAACCACAGATGGAGGGCCAGATTTGGACCACAGGCTGTAGCTGGCCAACCCTGGCCTCTAAAACACTGTCACACACTAAACTGTCAAATGGAACCAATTTATGCCCCTAGCCCCTACCCCCACCCCGCTCCACCACCACCACCCGCCCCCCGCCCGCCATCCCTAGTGAAGAGAACAGGAGACATTCCCAATGGGGCATCTACAAACTCAGTCCCAATGACTTGGGAACTGCTTTGTCAGAACCATAAATAATAGTCTTGATCCAATTCCCTGAAAATAGAGTGCCAAAGTGAAAAAAGGCATTACCATATTAAGATAAAAATATAGCCAAAGAATTTCCTTAACAATCAACTAATTCTTGAAACGGGGCCAGAGAACACACAAGGGCTCCAGCCTCGAGAGTTTGGGGAACTGAAATACTTCTCATGCCAGGAGCTGCAATCGGAGCAGCGAGGACCCACGTCCCCACCCGCCTCTGCACGGAGGCTGGCACAGCATAAAAGGCAGCTTCCACTTCACTGTCTGCATGCACATTCCCTAACGGCATATCGATTCCCACCTCCCTAAAAATGGTACAGATCAATACGGTAATGGAAGCCTCATCCCGTCAACGGGGTCTGTGGCGTCTTTCGCAAGCGTAACAGTAGCCCTCTGCGTTCTGGGAGAAGAGGAAGGGAGACCACAGAAAGACCAGTACCGAGGGAGTGGGGGGAAAGAATCCAAAATGGAAAAACACAGACACCAAATCAGAGGGTAGCCGGGGCAGTGCAATCTGCATTCCAGGCTCCTGGTCGCTGCACGAGGGTGAGTGACAGACTCGGAGGACAGGCAGCAAAGGCTCTGAGTTATCTGATCTGCTTTTGGACGAGCTCATGCGACTCAGCAGGCTGACAGTTAGGCTGCCTGAGGAGAACCCGCATGAGTCACAGGAGCGCCACTCCTCTCCCCTCCCCGGACCCTCCTCGCCCAGCCCAGATAACTCAGTGCAGACCCGCCGCGTGCAGGGCCAAATTCTGAGAGACAGGCTGGGAGAAGACCAGGGTCTGCTCCTGGGACGTGCACACGAAAGGCCCCGGGGTGCACCCCGCAAGTGACCCTGCTCTGAACTTCTTGGAGATCGGGGTGTCAGCCTTCCTGCCCCTCCAGCAAGCTCAGCAGTAAAAGGACCCTCTGCAAACGAAGCAGCCCCGGTGCCCAGAGGTTTTGCTCTCTCTCTGGCCACTTCAAACAGGTCTGCGGGTGCCGTCTGCCCGAAGGTGGCCAGGGATTGGCACAGGCCTGTGGGGGGCAGGGAGGAAAGAAAACCATCTCACAAGCCTCGACAAGGCTGTCTCCAAATATTTACCTGGTCATTGGCGTCAGGGAAAAGCACCCACAGGAAACCTCACGGCCTCACCAGCGCTTTGAGCTACCACGGACCACAGTCCCAATGTGGCCCTGGGAGGGCCACGAGGAAGGCAAGCCGGGTGTGGGGGACACTGGGCAGGGAGGGTGGGCGGCAGCGGGGCAGGGGAGGCCAGGAGGGAGGGGGCCCCAATCAGGTCAGGCCTTCCAGGCCCCGGGAAGGAGTTAAGATCTCCCTGTACAAACAGTGGGGAATTTGTTTTGTATAGGATGGGAAGGACATGATCTGAAAGATGCTTTTCTCTAAGTTTCCTAATCAGCACAGCTGGAAAAACAGCTGTATCGAAAGGAACTTTCCCCTCCGACCTTCCTCAATGCACGGCATTATTTCTGCCTTACTCTGGCCCACGGGAACCAAGCAGCCCTCTCTTCACTTTCCTCTCTCCCTCTCCCTCCCACGCTCCCTGAACTGCTCAAGGAAAAAAAAAAAACTGCATGGAGAAATGCTGCCATTGGATGAAAGTTAAAAATATTCTGCACATAGCCAGTGGCTCATGTTAAACGCATTTGGAAACAGTCTGCGTCCAGGCTGCTTTCTATTAAAATGTTTACATGCACGCGGTCCCGACTTTCTGCCGCTGCCATTCCCTCCCCAGGCCCAGGCCGGCTCCAGTCCTGGGTGCCAGAGGAAGAGGAGTTTCTGATTCGGACAGAAGCACAGAAAGGGTTTGGAGGGGATGGGCCTGCAGGGGGACACCCCCCCCACCCCCGCTCCCCAAGCTCGGTGGGGGGCAGCGGAGCCGGCAAGGGGGCTGCTCTGTGCACCTTCTCCCAGAAGTTCTTCCGGGTCTCCAAATTCAGCAGGCCCAGCGCATGCACACGTGTCTGCTCAGCAGTGAAAACCTAAGAGTCCTTTGGTCACAAGCCCAGAAACATCTCTGGCAACTTCAAAGCCACTGGAGATGGGAGAGGAGCTCCAAGAATGGGAGAAAAAGCAGACACGTCGGGCTCAGAGAGCGCAGGAGCCCGGGCAGCGTGGGGTCTCGGCGGCAGGGGCTACGGCAGCCTCACCCAGGTTAGTCTTTCTCAGGGTGACACCAGCTGCAATCTGCAATTCCAGGAGGAGCCTCTGCTTGTCCACAGAGGGTGGGGAAAGAGGTAGATGCCTGAAGGAAATGCTGGTGGCTGCTGCTCCCAGAAAAGCGGGGAGGTGGATGTCAAGTGGACACGCCAGCCATGTCCACGCTCATTTCCACTCCAGTAAAAGAGTCGAGAATGCCTCCTTCAGGAAGGACAATGGCAGTCTGCCTCGCGGAGAACCTTGCAGGCGGAATCGTGATGCTGGGGGAGGAACTGGGCCCAGATTAGCAGCCACCAGCTTAGTCCCTGGGCCCTTGGGCATGGTGGGCAACCTCAGCAGCTTCCCAGGTTATTCCTAAATGGCCCTGGGGGTGGCTGGGCCACGATCTCACACGACGAGGTGCCATATGGAGTGATTTTCCTGCCTCAAGCCCAGTTTTGGTCGGTTCTGTTTTGCTTCTCTTGAGTGTTCCTGATCTGTTTCTTCCTTTTTCTTGTCCCTGAGATGACACAGGGCAAGGCGCGCTCACACCCAACCACTGCCCCCCACACGCTTACTCAGTGCTGAGCGGTGACTTTATGCTCCTATTCCTGCGGTGGCAGGCTCCATCCAGACTGAGCCTCGTTACGAACTAGACCCTCCCCCCTAATAACCGATCACCAAAGCGAGGGAACAAAGGAGAAAGAGCTGGAAGAGATGTTTTCACTCTGCCTACTTCCAACTACTATCAGCAAAAAAAAAAGCAGTTTAGTCAGTGGAAAAACAGTCTTTTGTGTGGGTGCCTGCAATTTAATATCCTTTCATTTCCGATTCCATTTTGAAAAGCCACATCAGGTCAATTTCAAGTTTCCAAGCCCCCTTTTTTCAGGCTTGAAACACATGTCAAACAGCGTGCTGCTGGCTGAACAGCCAGATTCCCGGGACAGCAAGAGCCACGTCAGACTCACTCCACAAAACTTGTCCACTGAGATCATTCACATCTTGCCTGGACATGTCAGGGATGACACAAGGAGACAGTCTCCACCTTGGCTCGGAATCGGAAAAGAATATCCCCTGGCCAGAAGCAGTTGCTCGGTATGCGCCCACACATTCCGAACACGGAATTACTCAGAGGGAGCAGCTCACGCAGTGCTCAGCCCGGCGCCCAGCCGCACAGTCGTGGCCTCCGCTGCGGGCTGCCTTCCAAGGGCTCTGTAGGGCTGACAAGTCCCCACGTGTGGCTGCAGCTGTGCTATTCTTGCCCACCTCCTTCCGGTGAGCCTACCACATCCTGGACACCTTTCTAGCAGAGTGTTCCTAAACGGGGACGTGCCAGCCTTCCCATGGGCCATTTAAGGTCAAGCTGTCCCATCACATCCCTCCAGCAATGGCCGTGCGTTTGGGCACTTGGGCAGCAGCAGCCCAGCGGGCTCAGGTGGCCGGAGGAATGAGCTGTAGCTGTACGGCCTCAGACGGGTTAGTAACGTTCTCTGAGCCCCTATTTCTTCCTCTCTAAAGTGGGGGTAACACAGCTATCTTGCAGACTGGGTGAAAGTTAGAGATGAAGGCAAGGCCCGGCCCAACTATCTTGTAACCAATAAACACATTTTGAAAGATTAGTTGTTGCTAGAAATTCCACGGTTACCTAACAGAAATAACACGCGACTGCGACCTCACTAAAGCCCACACCAGGCACAGAGCCTGTATGTACCCTGGGCCTCTTCGGCAGTGCCTGGCGACAAAGCCACAGAGAGGGCACAGGAACGTCGTCGGGGAAGGAGGAGAGGCAGTGTAAGTGTGTGAGCCGGTGGTTTTCCAAAATGCTGGCTATGAGGGAGCCTGAGCTCAGACAGCAACTTGGTGCTATTACAGAAAGAAGAAGAAGAAGATCCAGAACCCAGAACCCAGAATCCAGAATTCTACTGCCCAAACAGTACATGCAGGGCTGTTTCCAGAGGGCGGTGTACCTAGTGTGCTGTCCAACGGCACAAACAGCCTGGACAATGTGCCACCTTGTCTGACCTCACAGCCAACTCCAGGTAAAGTGAGGCAGGCAGAGATCTGGATAAGAGACCCCACCTGGCTCAGTCTCTGGTCTCTTCCTTGGCCAGACACAGGATTCCAGCCTACCCTGATTCTTCCCTCCATCTGAAGTCTAGAAAATTATAAGAATGTGAAGAATCCAGAAAACAGCTCATTCCTATTGCACACACCACACAGCAAACTGAGCCTCCACAATCAATGTGCCAAGGAACGGGGATTTTTGCTGAGCCCCTAAGAACCATATTTCATTCCAGCCGTGTAGACTTTGCTAAACAAATCAACAGAGCAAAATTGATTGCAAGAAGAATATTTAAATAGAAAGCATTTTCAAATACAGCATTTCCCAAACTGAGCTCACTATGTCTCAGTTCTGCCCCTCCTACCTAAGAAAACTTAATGCTCAGATCATTATAATTTAGGCAAATAGTGGTGAAACTACAGCCATTTGTAGGCAAGCCTTGTGCACATTAGCATATTA
Organism: Indri indri; assembly: GCA_004363605.1. Lineage (NCBI taxonomy): Eukaryota > Metazoa > Chordata > Mammalia > Primates > Indriidae > Indri > Indri indri. The sequence continues at coordinate 31,329 of RJWJ010015365.1, read as the reverse complement.
AAGGCTCTGACAAATTCTATAAAGAAAAAATCCATTAGTTTGTTTTAATTCAAGTTATCCAAAACTTTTTGAGTATGGAACATTGTTTTAAAACACATCTAATAATCCTACAAATCCCCTGATTTGGAAGACCTGCTTTGTTTTCAAGGCAGCTGTTTACGTGTTAATGATGGCTCGATCTGAGACCCAATAAATACTGTATACATTGTGAACAGTTGACCTATCTATCGAGGATGAATAAAAATCTGCAACAACAATTGCCTCAGGATCAGGTATGGGAGGAAGACTCAGTTTTCATTGCTTACCTACAAATTTCTTTACAAACCTATTAATTTCCTTCATAAGCATTTAAAATCCTATTTTATTAGTAAAAACTCTCTGGTCTGACAGCCGGGCTTCTTAGAAGCGTCTCTGAGCCCCTCCCCTCCCCGACCCCAGGCCACACTCAGCATGGCATAAGGGCCCTGCTTTGGTGCAGACTTGACCGGTTAGGGCCGGCCTGGCACACTCCCTGAGAATCTCATGCCATCACAAAGCTCTGGTGCCTGTGCCATTTCCAGGTTTTACCAAGGTTTTTCCCAGGGCACCTACAGGCAGGAGCACACTTAGACAGGACTGGAACACCGCTCACCTGGTGGTCGATTTTGATAAGTGCAATGTCTGCTTTCTCATCCACATCCTTGATTTTGGCTTCGTAGGTGGCACCGTTCTTCAACTCAACTTTGACCCGGTGCTTATTGGTCACCACGTGGGCATTGGTCACGATCAGTCCATCTTCCGACACGATAAACCCAGACCCGCTAGCCACTGGCACCTCGCGTTTAGAAAAAGGAAGCCTGGAACCCAAAGGAGTACACACTTAAGCCCGAAACACCTTAAAACGAACATTTCAGCACATGGATTAACTGGTTGTGCAATAATGACACACACCTGGCAACGGTTACTTTACATATTGGGTTTAACATTTAAAAATCTAAACGTTCTGCCAATTCTTGCATGCATCAAAACATTCCGCTTGGAAAATATCCTTTGGGAATCTCTTCAGGGCCAGAGGCTCTTAAAACATCTAGAAGGGTCAAGAAGGTAGATTTATGTAGTCAAACGGGAAAACGTTGTAAGGGAGAAATGCTTATCTTGATGTAGGAACATGTTTAACGACACTTTGACACTTTAACGTGTCTCAAAAATAGTTCTGATGATTTGTTAATTACAGCATTTATTGGTGACAGCGTCAGAGGTTATAGAAAAAAGGAAGGTTCTCTTTACTTGCGAAACAATTCAATGTGAACCACGGCAGGAGCGATCTTCTCCACCACGTCAGCAATAAAGTTATATCTATGGCGCAAACTGTTGGGATCTTCCTGCCCTGTGAACAAAAGCAAAGAAAAGAGATTTAAGGATCCTGGGCTTTGTGCTGTGATCACCTGGAGAAAGGCGCAGCCAGGGGAGCCAGAGCGCATGCTGGGTCTCTGGAACTCTGGAGGCAGCAAAGGTCCTCCCGGCTCCCAAGGAAGGCGGAGAGCCCTCATGAAGGCCTCTTAGCCTGGGTGCTTTCCTCCCAACACTTTCACCACAAAAGTACTGAGCAGAGGCACCAGCAACTGCCTCAACCTCCCACCAGCCTGTCCACAAAGCTGGCCACCACGGGGCCACTTTGACATGGCATCACCCTCTGCCTGTGCCCCTTCCCAGGGCGGCTGGTTTAGTGCCGCACAAGTGGGCTCCAGGAACCAGGGCTGCCCTGCCAGCTGCTCGCTCACTGACAGGAAGCTTTGGAAACCTTTATAGCAATTTCACACGGTAAATTTATCATGCCTTTTGCATCGAAAAACTAAAAATTGCGGCTTGTCATCAATTGAGTAGATAAAGAAAACGTGGTCTATATACACCATGGAATACTACTCAGCCATAAAAAGGAACGAAATAATGCCTTTGCAGCAACTTGGATGGAACTGGAGGCTGTTATCCTAAGTGAAGTATCACAGGAACGGAACACCTGGATGTTCTCACTTGTACGTGAGAGCCAAGCTTCAGGTACGTGGGGCGTGCAGACTGGTACGCTGGACGTGGGACACTCAGAAGCCGGGAGGCTGGGAGGGGTGAGGGGAGAGAAACTACCTATCAGGTATAATGTGCACAAGTCAGGGGATAAGTACACTAAAAACCCAGACATCACCTCTATACAATTCAACCACGTAACCAAAACCACCTGTATCCCTAAATCTATCGAAATAAAACAAAATTGGGGCTTATATTTTGTGTCATTCTTATCACATTTTGGTAGCAATTCATTTTAAGCATATTTTACAAAAACTGATCCATGACGGATAAAAGGAAAAGAAACCTGTTCCTTCAGCACAGATGGCCTAGGACGCACTGGTGCACCCCCCTCACCTCTCAATCCCCGTTACAGCTGGTGGGATTTGCAGCTGGAGTTTGCCGTTTAAAAGGAAAACGCTGACCTGCAAACCGGCCCCTTATTTACCAAAGGGCTTGTGCGCCCACCCCAACACATACACACATGCTCACAAGTGCACACAGAGGCACGTGTGCACACACACCACACACACACACACACACACACACGCCTCCCTCGCCAGGAGGGGAGCAGCCACTCCCCAGGCTCTGGCTGTAAGTAAAAGCTGTGAGACTTCCAAGCCCTCCTGTGACTCATCACAGCTGCACAGCCACCCTCCCTGGTGGCACCACAGCATCTGTGGACTGTTTCCTCAGTCCCTGCCTTGCTGTGCCACCAGGGACTGCAGTAACCCAACTCAGTACCACGGAGCACGGGGACATCTCAAGGACCAGCCTGCCTCTCCCAAGCTGTCCTTCTCAGAAGTGAGGCAGCACCTGTGGACAAAGGGCCCCGCTGTCCCGGCTCCTGCTTTATGCAAACATTGGCATCTTATCCTTTTTCCTAGCTCGATTTTCTAAGGCGCAGGAAAAGATCTGCAACTACTAGGGAAAATAAACTAATTGAACACATTCATGATAGCACCATTTTACTATTTTGTTTTCAAAACCCTTTCGTGTGCTACCTGATCTTATCTTTTTTTTCTACCTTCCTGCGGAATAGGAAAATCAGGTATTATTCCCATATTATTGGGGGAAACAGAGCCTCACTGACTTTAAGTAACTTTTCCATGGACACTAATTTTTTTAATAGAGTGTAAATAACAGGTAAATCTGGGCAAGCCCACAGTTTCACCAAATCTACAACTGTTCCGCGTTAATCCTGGCCCTATGCGGATCTGCTGCCCTCGCAGGTAGCTGTGGTTAATTGGGTGCAGTCCAACAGGAGACAGAAGTAAGGGGCTGGAAACTCCCGAACACAGAGCCTGGCCAACATCACCCATTGACAGTGACAGCTGTAAACAAACGCATCTGGGCTTCGTTGGACCAGCTTCCTGGGCCGAGGCCAAGAGCAGGTTTAACCCCGCAAGGCCAGCAAGCCCAGAGACAGCGTGGCATTTCTGAGACCCTCACAAGGATGATTACTAGCGTCTCGCCACCAAGGATCAATAACTCACTTCCTCTTTTTGGCTTCCCAGACGAGGTGTGGGAAAATTTGCCCACATGGGGTGAAAATGAACACAGGTTTTTCCAGCTAAAATGAGAAGCGGTTGTCTTCTCTGACGGACCAGAGAAGTGGCTCTGGGGTCTGTCCACCAAGAAAACAATGCAGGAGCTCAAGGAGGGTCTGGCCTGGGCACTAGAAGGACCAGCTCCATCCTTGGGCCACTGAGTAGCCTCCATTTCCTCATCTGTACAATGGGACGAACTGCTTCTAGAATGAGCTTCCGAGTCTGTTCCAGCTCCAACATTCTGTGATCTAACCCCTCTCTCTCCCTCTCACCCTGACACTGGAGCAAGGTAAGGAGCGTGTGGGATCTGCGATCGGGCCCAGGACTCTCCTCAGTCAGCAGATGAGCAAACAGAAAGGAAGAGCGGAGGGAGGACGGACCACAATGAAAAGCCCGATGACAAGGCTTCCTTGTGCAACTGAGATGAAAAGGCAACCACTGACCTCTGTTACCATCTCCGGGTGGACCAGCGGCAACAGGGAAATTAAATAGAGCAGAAACAACTGAGCATAAGGACCATCCGCGAACTGTTCAAAATGGACAAAACGTCAACCCAAAGAAGAAATGTTTGGTTTGTCCAAATGCAATTTCAGAATGAGGAATTGCAGTGTATCTAAAAGCAGCTTGGCTCAGTGTTTGATTCCTGTTCCGCTTAAAAGGCCTGTCCGTCAAACTAGAAGGGGCTGCCGCCTGATGGTCTCTAGAAGCCCTGCCTGGCCCCATTTGCTCTGATCTCCACTGCTAGTCAACTGTCTTCCTCCCAGAGTGGTCAATTTGGGTGGAGAATCCCCAGAGATGGGCCCAGGCTGAATCTGGCACAGCTCACTCTCTCAGGGATGCACAGGGACAGAGGGAAAGTGTCCAGGCCACTCAGCATGGGGACAATGCTGGGCACAGGCTCTAGCCTCAGATGGACCAGAGTGTGACGTTCAGCCTGGTGCTCACTGGCTGTGTGGCCTTAGATATGTCACCTGACCCCTCCAAGTCTTAGCCCCTTGTCCATAAAATGCGAAGATAATAGCGTCTACTTCAGTGTGTTTTCTATGCTGATCTCATGAGCAGGTTTGTACTGCATATGAACAACTTGATCAAGCCATGGCATACCATTTAAATAGTAAACAAAAAACCCCAAAGGATTGGCCAGGTGCTGCTCGGGGGCAGCTCTGCACAGGTGTGAGCACATCACATATCAGGGAAGTAAACGGACAGGTGGAGGTGCCTGCAGACCCACTCACCCACCCAGGCTACTCCTAACGGTGTCGCCGTGGCCACCACTGCAGAGGCACAATCCAGGGGAGGCTGTGTGGCTGGCTGGTTTTTCTGGCCTTAACCTGGACCTCTGTTCCCAGCTTACAGGGGTACCTCACGGCCACTGAAGAAGGGAGCAGGGGCAGGGGCAGCAGGTAATCTAGCCTGAACCGCAGCTGAGCTCTCAACCAGAGGACACGACCAACCAGTAGGCAGCAAACATAACGCTCCTGGGAGGTGAGGATCTCTCATCCTCCCTGCGCTGATCCCGTAGGCTAGAACCCAGGGAGTGAACAGCAATGAGGAGGGGAAGCCCTGTGCAAGGTCAAGGCCTGGCCTTAATAACTGCTCCGTTACTCTGCAGACTGCTGGCGTTGGCTGCAGTTCAATGACGCCCCACACGACGAGGCACAAGAAAGAAAGAAAACGCAGGGAGATTGGAAAGGAAAACGTAAAACTGTCTCTATTTGCAGATGCTATATATGATGGTCTATATGGAAAACTCTTAGGAATCTACAAATACACTACTAAAATAAGTGAGTTTATAAATTCATAGGCTAACAGGTCAATATAGACATTTGTATTTCTATGTATTAGCAACAATTAGAATTAAAAATTTTAAATATCAATTAGAACAGCACTAAAAATATCAAATATTTAGGGAATATTTTACAAAGTATGTGCAAGCCTTGTACACTGGAAGCTACAAAACACTGCCCTAATAAAGAAGACCTAAAGAAATGGAGAGATGTTCCATACCTATAGATGAGAAGACTCACTATTGTTAAGCTATAAATTCTCTCTGAATCGACCTGTAAACATACTCCCAGTGAAAAATCCCAGCAGGATTTTTTTGTACAAATTGATAAGCTATTTCTCAAAGGTATATGGAAAGCAAAAAGCCTAGAATATCCAAAATAATTCTCCAAAAAAAAAAAAGTGAATGATTTATACAACACTATGTGATTTCATTTTTAAGCAGAAAAATTCTGAATAACTACACTTAAGTAGAATGATGAGTTACAACAATTCAGAGATGGATCTTTCCACTTTACCCAATAAATATTTATCATTAATGATTTTTAACACAACAAACAGCCCATGAAGAGCAGCCAATATTTCCTGTAACTTTATGAGTTTAAAAATTGCCAGGATTCAATCCCAAGATAACAAATGACTCATCTCTCCTCTGTATAAACTACTAGTCAAGCACATGGTTTCATAAATGTTCCTTGGAGCACATCATCCCTGGAGTTTTACTGCTTACCTACTCTCAACAACTTCCTTCTAGGAGGAAGGAGAGAGACACACAGTGTTGGTAAGTTTTAATAATTATTATCCATTATATGACGTTTACCAAAAACAGCAAGGTGTTAGGTTAAGTATTTGACATCATTACCATATTTAAGAAAATCTGTTGCAGTGAGAATGAAAATCACTATAAGGGGAGTACGAATTGAAGGATGGATTTTTATATGTGTTTCTCACAAAGAATACGCACAAAATTGAATATGTGCTTTACATACATCAACATGTGTGTTTCTTTCATCTTTCAGGCAAGAATGCCATGTAAAGATTCGATCTGAGGCAAGAAGGCGAATCGAGTTCCAGAGTCCTAATGCTGTGGTTCTCACAGTCTGCCCCAAGGCACCCCAGAGCGCCACAGCAAACTCACAGGATATTTCAAGTTTTCTGGAGAAATACTTGATATCTGTTGCACACCTTGTACACTAGCTCTGAACAGTTCACAGTTTCAACATCAGATCACACTACATTCCTCTGGATGAGTCCTCGTCTTTGTGAAGCTGGATTTCTGGCAGTTGCTATGATAAAAAGAACATACCACAAATATCAATGTTGAACTGGAAACAGGGGTGGCAGTGTCTGATCCGATCCCACGATTTGAAAGGTCGTGTGGCACCCAACAGGTGCACACATCCCATTCATAATTGTGCTTATTGAATAATTGAATTAAAATGTCATTTTTTTCCTTTATTTTTTTCAATGCCTATATGTTGTAAGAACACAAATACTAAGTTGTTTGGATGCAACTACTTGATAAATGAAACTACTGGGTAATGTTTTGGCTTATGGGGTGCCAAGAAAAAATTACTGCAACACTAACTAAGGGTGCACCAACCATGAAAGTTTGAGAGCCTCTGCGTGACGTCCCTTGGGCTCTCTCCAGCAGCTAATCCTGAATCCCTGCGTGGGGCAATAATCCAGAGCAGAGGTGGATTTACCTACAGAAAAGGCCAAAAAGCTTCAGCTTAGAGCCCTCCCTGTGCACTGCCAGGGGCCTTGGCACAGCGTTGTCGTCAGGTGCCTTTAGAGCATTTGCAGAAGGGAAGTAGTTCAGCTGCAGCTGGTTGAGGCTGCAGGCCCCCGCCCTCTGTCACACGCCTCTCCTGCCAGGGTGGCTGCAGGCATTTACAGATGTAGCTAACGGGAAAGTAAAACTGGGGAATTGTTTTGTGTGGGTTCAATGAGATATATTTGTGTGCTCTGATCACTTCTACGTCCAGGTCAGTTGCTGTATCTGTCCTGGCACAGATGGTTTCCAGGGACACCCTCCTGCCCACCCCACCAGCTCCCCTGGTACAGGCCAGAGGTTGTACAGAGGACAGCGATGTGGGTAAGGGAGAAATACGCCAGAAGAAAGATTGAATTGATCATCATTATACTAATATAAAAATAATAAAAATAATAAATCATTCTATTTTCTCTGCAGGAAATACAAAATCATTGTCACATGAAAAGGTGAACGAAGAGTCTATGGCCAATAAATACAGGGGGGAAAGTATTTTAAAGGTGAAAGTGTATCTGGAAGTTACTTTAAAAACATCGTATTTTTCTGGATTTTGTGATGGATGTGGTATTTGTCCACTTTCTGAAGCTTGTAATTTGGGGCAGTTTTTTTTTTTAATCTAAATAAATAATCGTTTCATACCTAAGGTTATAATCATAATTTTGAGTTACAGGTTTCAGATCCCATAAAACCTGGACCTACCAGTGGGAAGGTACCAATTCCTGCCCAGGTAGCAGGGCCCACTCTCTTCCTGCCACCTGAGCCACACCGGCAGGTCACACTGCCTGGGCCTGCCAGCCATGGGAACCCCCAGTCGCCAACACCCCACGGCCAGCATGAGAGGGCTCTGCTTCAGAGGGACTATGGCGGCCCTCCTTGGCCATCCCAGGAGACTCCCGGGCTGACCGCCTCCCCACAGTCGTCCCTGCATAGGATCCCGGATGCTCTGCCCCGTTCTTGACTCCGTCCCGTGTCCCTTCTCCCTGCAGGGCTGTCTATCCTCTCCCACCCTGCACGGCAACTCTGGTTCACAAACTTGGATTGTCAGGGATGGACCGGAATGCTGAATTGAACTCCAACCACTGTATGTTCCCGGGGGTCCACCAGGCTAAGAAAGGTCACAGACTGTGGCTCCAAGTTAACGCTACAGTATCTGCAGACCCAGACCTGGCGTCTTCCCCTGCAGCTGTGTGACTTCAGGTAGTGGCTGTCCCTGCTCAAGCCTCAGTCTCCCCTTCTGTAACATGAGATAACACCCCAAATGCAATAATACACATAAAGACTCAACCCACATCCCGCCCTCCAGGCCAAGCCCTCCTGGGCTATCATCCCCCAGCTCCCAGCCCAGCCCCTGGTCGACCCTCCGGAGTGCATTTCGACACCTCCAAGTGGCTGAAGAGTCTAAGAATCCCATTCTACATTCTAATGCAGGTACATCTGGCCTGTTTTCTGTGTCTCCCCATAACTGACAATGCCACTGTGGGGGTGCAAGAACTTCCTGCAGGACACCGTGGCCATCTCCATCTGGCCCACAGTGCCCTCCATCATGTGACCCTGAGTCCCCAAGTCTTCTCCAGGACTCCTCAGCACACACTCGCAGCCCTGCAGACCTTTCCCCCAGCTTCCAAAATCCCGCACTCCACCGCATCCTCTGGCATTCACACTATTTTCCTTCCTGCCTGGAATATTCCATTCTCCTCCCCTATAGCTAGTCAAATCCCACCCAACCTTCAAAGCTGGCAATAATAGCATAACGCCAATAAGAATAACAATAGTCCTCATTTATTACAGAGCATTCCTGTGTGTCAAGCACAATGCTAGGCATGGATGTTATCTGCAATTGCTCCTGCAAGCCTGCAGGCTAGATCGTACCCCCAGTCTATAGAAAGATGAAGAAACGGAGGATCGGAGACCTAAAGCACATTGCCCAAAGCCTCAGCGCTGGCAAGTGGCTGAGGCAAGAGGCTGCCCCATCTGTCTGGCGCCCAAGCTGAGCTCTGGGCTCTGCATCTGCAGCCTCCTGGTCCCTGCCCTCTCTGCCAGCCTCCAGCCCCCCGCAGCTCACACAACTGTGGGAACATGCTTCACACTTCGGGGCCTGGGAGATCAGGGCCAGGATGCAGGATTAACAGCCCAGCCTTCCCTTCCAGCAAGAACAATCCCGCCTTCCAATTTCTCAGCAGAGCTGATCAGGAAAGCTAATTTGGAAAACAGAACGCTCTGTATTCGAGGGAAAAGAAATGAATCCTCTTTTATTCACGGGGAACAGCATGTTCCCAAAATTCAAATCAGTTGCAAGAGTGAATTGATCAGATAAATCAATGGCATTTTAATGCACTGTCCTACATTCAGGACCGGCTAAATGATTTTCGGAGCCCAGTGCAAAATGAAAATGCGGAGCCCCTTCTTCAAAAATTACTGAGTATCTCAAGACAGCAACAGCAGAGCATTAAAACAGGTGCAGGACCCTTCCAAACACGGGCACTGTGTGACTGCATAGGTCCATGCCCATGGGGCCCACCCAGCTTGCATTTCAAATTCATTTGATTTAAAACCCCAAATCCAGAGTAAGCAGTCTACGGCCATACCACCCTGAACGCGCCCAATCTCGTCTGATCTCAGAGTAAGCAGCAAAAAGCATCTCAGGAGCTGCTCGGGTGCTGCCTGAGATGCTGCCTTCCTCTCCGCGGTGCCGGGGACAGGGCACGCCCACCCAGGCAGGCCGTGCGGCCCCAGGCGAGCCCTTCTCGCTGAAGATCCCTCAACTGCACAATAAGGGGCTCAACCAGGCGGCTTCTGAGGTCCCTCCTGGCTCTGAGGTCACTTGTGATTTCTCACCTAATTTCTTCAACTTAAAATACCAGCAAAAATATTCATACTTTAAAGACTACAAATAAGCACACAGCCCGGTTCCAACCACCGCCAGGATCCAGGAGGAAGGAGGAGACATGAAGGAAGAAACTCAGCCAGAAACACGGCTGGATTCGGCCAGGGTCTGCGCACCAGGACGGAGGCAGGGATGAGCTGAGGGACAGGGCAGCGGTCAGGAGCAGCTCGCCCTCCTCCCTTCCAGCCTCCCTTCCTTCCGCCATGTGGCCCGGGCATTAGTGACAGGAGCAATACGAGCTCTCCCCGAGGCAAGGGCATGAAATGCACAGCACAGGGGTCGCCAATGAAGGACAATGGAAAGCTCGTTTCTGTCTTCCCTGGAAGGGCCAGGAAGCCACCTCCTGACCATCTGACGACGAGGAGAAGTAACTGCCCGTGACTGCTGCCAGGGGTATATGCTGGAGGCCCTCATCTTCTTCATCCTTAGGCTGTCCCAGGGCTATGTTTCGCAACCTTCCTCCCACTGCCCAGCATTGCACCGTCCCAGCAGGTGGTCCCCCAACGCACTTCTGGTGGGGCAGGGGTACAATGACAGAGAGACAAAGCAGAGAGAATTTAAGGACTGTGGCCCAGGTCAGCGACACTGAGTGTCTGCAACTGGCCAGCCACCCAGCGGAGCAGGCAGGGAGGATGAGGGATGTTGATCTTTATGCTGAACGCGGGGTCCCCAGTCCAGACCTTCAATGTCAGGATTGGAATCTGGCTCCACCTCCTCTAGCCAAGCATGGGCCCCTGGGGCCCAAGTCCGACACCTGTCCCAGGTGTGGGTAGGCATGTCGAGACAGGACCTGGAGGCAGGCGGATAACTAACCTGATCCGACGCAGCCAAGGAGAGGTGCGGGTCCACAGGCAAGGAGGGCAAGGGGGAGTTTCCCTAAGAAAACTCCCTTTGTGACGTTTCTTGCTGAATTTGAGAACATCTGTGAGAAGCACACGTGGAGAAGGCCAGGTGAGCCGCGCGGGGAGGAAGAGAGGCAGGTGCCTGCATCTAGAGGAGCCGCGAACCGCAGGGAAACTGCTGCTGCCACCTCTCCCAGCGACTTGGACCACGTTCGTCCTGACGGTCAGGAGAGAAATCAATTTACACTGGTTCCTGACGGCTAATGAGGCCTAAAGCGAGAAGGGATGTGGCCACCTATTTACAAGACGGTTGCCAGGGGGAAGAAAAAAAACCACAGCCCAGGGAATGCAGCAAAGATGCCCTCATTTTCTCCATGTTTTCAGTTCGAGTGGCTGCATTCTGTCTGCCCCACTCCATTAAATTCCAGGGAACCTAGTCGGCGACGCCTCCAGCCCAACGTCTGGCTCAGCGCTGGTCCAGGGCATGGAGGCAGCAGAAACAGAAGCGAGACCTTGCACATTCCAGGAAACCAGACCCCCATTCCAATCACTGCTGTAGCTGCAAATTCCAGGGCGCCGGGGGCATGGGTGCAGGGGCACCGACACAACTGGGCTCCTTGGAACCCTGCAGAGAAAATGCACAGGGAGGACGGAGGCGTTGCCGAGCTGTGCCAGAGGCAGCCAGCTGAGGTTTAAAGTAAACCCGAAAACTCTGTGCAGCGTCAGGGGCACTGTCCGCAAGTCTAAGGAAGAAGAAAATGGGAAAGACACGGTCTTTGGTGTCGAACTTCCCATGGCCAATGGCCCTCAGACCTGCTCTTGTTAAAATACACCGAATTCACAAGCAGTCATTATTGTTTTTTTAAAAAGGTTAAAAATTGAATGATGGATGACCACACTTTCTTTCTGTCTTTTGCACAGAAATAAAGAAACGTAATTCAGGAGCGTTTCATGTGACCTCTTTCTTTCCTTTTAATGAATAAAGGAGGAAGAGGCGGTGGAGCCGGGAGCCTGGCCTTGATTTCCAGCCCACATTGGCACTTCCAAGTGCTGGCAGCCCCTCTCTTTCCGGTACAGTCTCCCAGACGGCTCCGAGTGGGAAAAGCTCGCCCTATGCCAGACCTCAGGCTGCTAACTCATCCCGCGCGTCCTTGTGCTCTGAGAGGTAACTGTTTGCAGGGGCAGGGCCAAGGCTGCCGCTGACGGTGCCTGGAAAAGACTCGTGGCAGGTGAAGGGAAGGAGGAAGCCTCACCCAAACAAGTCGAAGACGGCCTCTCTCAAATGGAGCGAATTAGGAACGAGCTTTTAAGGCGCACCTGGCCAGCTGGCTGCGAACCCCTAACTGTGCTGTCCGTCACAAGCACAGCCTGGTTCTGTAGCTTTGGGGGAAAAAAAGGTGCCTTTTCCGGAACAATGTGTCTATGTCTAAAGGTGCCTGTTACTGAAAAAAAAATCCTTTCTTGCACACCTGTGGTGAATGCTGGGTTTGGTCTGTTTCATTGCATTTGATAGTCTTTTCTGGCCTATCTCATGTATTAGAAAAAAAGTTTCCAATCAATTCCACTGCACAATTTTTTTTTCCAGAAGTCTCCTGAAGGCTCGACATGATGTGTCTATTATTATCTTCAGGGAAACAGCTGACTGCTCAGTTCACAAAAACACTATTAACTTTCCTCTTGATAAGCATCTGGCTCCGGTCCTGACCTTCGCAGATTTCTCGGCCAGGCTGTCTTCCTGCCCCGACTCCTCTGGTTGTTATGTCTGGAGCTGCCAGGGCAGCTCAGCCTCCCGAGCCTCCGGCCTCCAGCAGCGGCCGGGATGCAGCGTCCGGGCAGCCTGCGCCCCTGGTCCAGGAGGAGGGCCTGGGCCTTCGGGAGGGCAGAGGCAGGCCCGGGGGAGGGAGGGGAGGGCCAGAGGTGAGGGCAGGGCTTCCTGAGCGGTACCCAGCACCCGGAGCTGATGAACTCTACTCCCGGGGTATGAGGAGGAAAAGGAGAGGAACTTGTTAAAACTGAGACAGACGCCAGAAGGAAACTTTGGCTCAAGCAAGAAGTGAAAAGGAGCCCCCCGGACCCAAGACAAGCCACGACCCCTTTCTGGGCCTCAGTTACCTCACTAGTAAGACTGGGGGAGGCTAGACCGTTTCCGACATCCTCTCCAGCTCCCAGACAAGTCATATGGTTTAATAAATCTGATGCATTTCCCGATGTTTTCTTTTCAGCGTGTGATTCCCATCCGTAAAGAATATTCTCATTTTAACGCCGGCTTCCTAAATCACGTGCCCCAGTTTCTTCCAGCAGAACCAGTCAGGATCCCCTCAGCAGTTACACTTGCAAAGTGACTTTCTGGGCCGGGGTTAGGATCTCCCATCACGGACAGAAAAAAAAATAAAAGTCTGGTCTTCCTACATCCATACAAAGGGATATTTTTCAGTCATAAAATGGAAGGAAGTAGAGACATGCTACAATGTGGATGAACCTTGAAAATATCATGCTAAGTGGCAGAAACCAGTCACATACTGTTTGATTTCATTTATATGAAATGTCCAGAATAGGCGAAAATCACAGAAACAGAAAATAGACTGGCGTTTGCCTGGGGCTGGGCAGAGGGGAAGTATGCGGTGGTTGCTAATGGGTACCGGGTTTCCTTTTAGGGTGATGAAGATTTCCGGAATTAGTGGTGATAGGATCACAATTGTGAATATACAAAAACACTGAATTGTATACTTTAAAAGGGTAAATTTTATAGTATGTGAATTATATCTCAATAAAACTATAAAAAAAGAAAAAGTATAACACCACTTGTTTCTTTTTACTTTCCAATGTGACTACTAGAAAACTGAATATTTTATGTGGCCCCTGCTAAACTTCTGTCCATGTGTACAAAACATTTGAATACATATGTTCTTTACTTTTCAAAACAAACACAAACAGTCTGGCCTCCTGTATCCTGGACAGAGCTGGTGTCTGGGAGCCCCCGAGCAGTGAGCCCTGGGCTGGGCGTCCAGAGACTCGAGTTCTCCGTCACATCCTGGCTTGTGTCCTTGGGCCTTCACATCCCCCCACTGGTCCTCGCCTAAGTGGCAGAAACCAGTCCAACGAGTGTTGGGCCAGATGATCTGACAACCACATAAGCCCCTTCAGGTGAGACAGTCTGTGATCACGACTCACCCCATCCCTAGGTAAACCAATTTTAAAGTGGTCATTCTACCCCAAACATTGCTCAACTCTTAAGAGCAATCAACCTGAGAATAAAAGTCACTTCTAAGACTGACAAGGTAATCTATAATACCACCTGGGAAGAATGGCCACTCTGGTACCATCCTCTTCCATTTTTCCTGAACAATTTCTTATGGGGGAATTTTTTTTTTTTTTTTTTTTTTTTGGTCTCTCGCTGACTTAAGAGGTTGAAATTCTATAGCTGATTTCAACAAATGTTGCTACGACTCTTCTGGAAAATAATTTGGCAATATATACCAAGGACCATTAAAAATCCCATATCCTTCTATCCAGTTATTATAATCCTAGATACAGAAATAACTGTGAACATGAAAACATTCATCTCATATCACCTTACTCCACTAAGAATGGCCTTTATTAAAAAATCCAAAAACGACAGATGCTGGTGTGGATACAGAGAGAAAGGAACGCTTATACACTGTTGGTGGGACTGCAAATTAGTACAACCTCTATGGAAAACAGTATGGAGATTGCTTAAAGAACTAAAAGTTGACCACCATTTGATCAAGCGATCCCACTACTGGGTATTTACCCAAAGGTAAAAGAAATCAAAAAGACACCTGCGCTCAAATGTTTACTGCAGCATAATTCACAATTGCAAAGATGTGGAATCAACCCAAGTGCCCATCAATTCATAAGTGGATTAACAAAATGTGGCATATGTATACCCTGGAGTACTACTCAGCCATAAAAAGGATGAATTAATGCCTTTTGCAGCAATTTGGATGGAACTGGAGACCATTATCCTAAGTGAAGTATCTAAAGAATAGAAAAACAAACATCACATGTACTCACTACCAAATTGGAACTAACTGATGAGCACACATGTGCACAAAGGGAAGTAAAACTCAGTGGAAATCGACCGGTGGCAGGGAGGGGACAGGCAAAGATCTACCTGACGGGTACAATGAACAATATCTGGGTGACGGACACTCTTATAACCATGACTCAAGCATTATAAAAGCAATTCATGTAACCAAAATTATTTGTACCCCATAATACTTGGAAATAAAAAAAAGAAAAATGTGTATCTCAGTATTGCCTGCAATAGCAACCATGGCTCAAATGGACATGAATAAGGGAACAGTAATACTTGGGACAGAAATGATGAAGCTGCAGGGAAGATGGTAATGGTGAAATCATGAATTTTTTTATTCTTTTCTTTCTTTTTGATGTGATTAAATTATATCTATAACTTTAAAAACTAAGATAGTACAATATATCATCAAATGTACAAATGCATTTTCCATGATGTCTAAACAGTATGGAGAAAAAAAACTAAAAAGAGCCTCTATGCTAAGAAGGGGGAAACCTGGTATATCTGTCCCAGAGAAAAGATAAACACAGCTTAAAAGACACTGAAGCATCTCAGTCCTGATTCATCAGTGTGTCCACTGTGATATTTATACCGGTTTTTTTCCCTTCAGCAAATGCACTATAATTACCACTCAAGGGCATTTATTTGTCCTTGTAAGTCTTAAGGGGGGAAATCAGTCATCCCATGGATGGCTTTTTCCAACCCAAAAAGATTATTTTTGGGGGAAAAAGTTTTCTTCAACATTATTTTGAAAAAAGAGACTAAGTGAAAGCACCTGGTTTCTCTAGCTGCACAGAAAAACCCTGAGTGTGGACCCCAGCCTCTCCCAAACACCTAACCGCCCCCGCAGGAGGATGCATGTGAGATGGGAGGGTTCAAGGGTTCCTCCTGGGCCTCAGGACAAACAGACTCCACAGTGGCCCCACTGATGGGCTGTACAGCTGTGAGAGTCATGTTCCTTTGGATGCCTCAGTTTCCCCATCTATAAAGTGAAGGGCTTGCCTATAGGACCTGCAGGGACCTTTCCACCCTCAGGTTCCATACTCTTGGATTTTGTTCTCTCTACAAGTCACCAGCGTCTCTGCAGTGAAGGTGGTGTCCTCATCCACCAGATCCAAGGACACATGAAAACAGGGAGTCGATGTGGTTAGAGACAGGTGTGGAAAGTGAGAGCAGAATGATATTTTGCAGAGAATAGGAGTATTCGGCTGGCCAGTGACGGGTGCTCCAAGCGAACAGACTGTAGAAGGGGTGCATTACAGAACCCCACAGACAGAAGATATCCACGCACATGGGTTCTTCCCAGACTGCCTCAAATCCTTGCCCCTCCGCCTACTTGGAGGGGCTTTTCCTACATGGGTTTCTTCCAGTGAGGGCGGAACCACATTTCTCAGAACCAAAAATATCAAACTGGTGGAGAAATGTCAGGCTGGGTTCTAAGAAACCTCAGCTCAGGCCATTTCTCGACCAGAAGACATTAAGCAGAAACTCAGCCTGGGAAGAACACGGGACCGCAGGCCACAGCCTGCCCAGCAGGAGTGTGCGCTTTCTACGGTAAAGGTGCAGAGATGGCCGTTCGCTTGGTGCTATGATTGGGATGCTGGTGTTTTGGACCAAAGCGCTCTGCCCTTGGGGATGACGGTAATGAACCTTGCCTCTGGCCTTACTGAAACAGAGGATCAATTTCCTGAAAATTCAGTCACTTTGGCCAAGAGCCACCACGTCTTAGTGGGGCAAGAGAACACGCCTAGAGGAAACCTGAGCCTTGACCCCGTGGGCACATTACCTTTTCCATCCTTCCAGCTCTGCTATTTTCAGTGCTCATTCTACCAGGAGACCTGGAAGAATCTGGAATTGCCAACTAGGGGTCCCACTCTCTTGCAACTTCTGTGCCTTAGTACTCCCAGTTGACAAAGCTCCTTCATACCCATGATCTCATCTGACCCTCACAGTATCCTGCTGATGTCTCTTGGGCAGCAACACTGTCCTCATGTTGTAGGTGAGGAAACTGAGGCTGGGGGAGTTAGTAACTCATCCAAAAGGCCCAAGTGGGGCTAGAACCCTGGTGGTCAGGGTTCTACTGGAGACAGCAGTTCAGTGTTTCAGAACAGACCCAGGAGACCTCCACATCTCTCTTTCAGACCAGCAGGCAGAACATGAGCAAGGATGCAGCTGACTTAGCAGCACGATCACTCCAGGACTAGACCTGACTGGCGTTTATAGAACACCCATCCAACGGCAGCAGAACACACATTCTTCTCAAGCCCACATGGAACGTTCCCCAAGTCAGACCACATTCTAGACCAGAAAATATACCCTAAAAATTTCAAAAGAACAGAAATTATACAAAGCATGTTCTCAGACCACAATGGAATTAAACTGGAAACGAGTAACAGAAAGATAGCTAGAAAATCCCCCAAATATTTGAAGGTTAAACAACATGCTTCTCAATAACACTTGAGTCAAAGACGTCTCAAAAATAGTTTGGGAGGGAGGGAGACTCGCTCGGGTTCAAATCCTGGCTCTGCCTCCTCCTACCGGCTGGCCTCGGGCAAGCTATAATTAGCTGCTTGGAGCCTCATCTGTTTTCTCAGCTTGGCAGCAGGGAAAATGCCCCTACCTACCCAGGTGGGCAGGAGAAAAGAAGGAGGCAAGGCCTGTAACACAACTGGCACAGTGCCCAGCTCCCAGCAAGCACCCGGTGGCAGTAGCTCTTTGGGTCACTGTTCTGTTTGGTGACACTTCCCACCACCCTAACAGTCCTAGAGAATGCAATACCCCTGCACCCCAGGTAGCTCACTCTGTGGCAGAGAAAGGCAGGTGTGGCTGCTAAATGCTCAGCCTTCCTGCCCCGTGCCCAGTTGGCAGCCCTCTGCCTGGGCAGCCCCAGCTGGCAGAACTCTCTGTGTCCATCCATTCCCACCAAGCAGTGACTGCCACTGAGAATACTGGCACCAAAGAGAGAGCTCTTCTTAGTCAGGGTGTGAGATGACTCAAGTCTTAGTTATCGGGTAAAATCTTACCCAAGGCTACGTGAAAGGGAATCTGCAAATCTCACCACACTTTGAGGAAAAAACAGCTCATCACACAGGCCTACCATCTTCTTCTCAAGATTTTATTGCACAACTAATGAAAAAGATGCTCCTGAGGTTTGAAAATATTACACAAGGCTCTGACTCATTAAGACAGGGGTTATTCAAATTTGGAAGTTGTAAGAAATTCCAGCTGCAACAATATGCCCTCAGAGACTTTTGTGTGCACAAGGAGACATGATTATCCCATTATAAGGGACCAGCTGCTGTCACGCAACGCTGTGGAGGATGCTTTTTATGAAATATGCTTACTCGACAATTTGTCCTAGAATCTAAAATAACAGGGTATCCTTAGACTCCTAAACCATCTTTTTCCCTTAATATGTGACAAATCTTTCCTTGTGAGGAATTCCAAGAACATGGAGACCAAACCAAGCATGGTTCAAAAAGGTCCCAGGACTTCTATAAACAGCCACCTCCTGGGTGTCACAGACTAACCCAGGGAGGGTTAACGAGATGATACCCAGGCAGTCCAGACACTTGGCTCTTCACTCAAGAGAAATCACATGCTCGTCAGATGAGACAGGCCACAATGGGGCCATCAGAGGGTGACAGGCAAGGCAGTTTCAGGCCTCTCTGCCCAAAGAGCCTTTTCCAACATATTAACTGGCAAATTCCAAGTCCGCCTCCCAGACACAAGTCACACACTGCCCTCCTTCTCTGCGAAGCCTTCCTCACCCACCCACCGACCTCATCCCCAAGGAGATGAGACCATTCCAGCACTCTTCCCACTGACCTGACTCCCTCCTCAGTGCCCTGATGCCAATGATGGTGATGGTGACAGCTAATACCGACTGGATTCCAGAAATGCATCAGGCGCAGCGCTAAGCACTTCACGTATGGAGGTCCTTTCATCCTGCAACAACCCCGAGAGCTACGTATGGACATACTATTATTTCTGTTATTGTTTTCCTGATGAGGAAACTGAGACTAAGAGATTAAGTCACCTACAAAAAGCCACACATCCAGAAAGCAGTGATCTGACTCCAGAAGCCCAGCCCTTAAGCTGGGCATCACAGGACCTACCACAAGCACCTTGAGCTCCGGGGCCACCAAGCCTCACTCACCTCTGAGTCCCTACACTCTGTATACTTCTGAGCACAGAGCAGGCATTCAACAAATGCTCTGAATGAATTTGGGAATGGCACGCACGCCACTGATTCCAAAAGCTGAACTCTGTACCCTCCCAGCAGTGACAGACACGCCTCTTCACTACCACTTATTTCTGCCCTGAGGTGTGTTGTCCTGACTAATGTCCCTCCACGATTCTACACACACGTCACCAAGCAGTGCTGAATTGCTCCAACTTCATGACACCTCCAGGAGCCTTTTGGAAAAACATTCAGAATGGCTACATTTCTCAGTGTCTCTGTTGATAGCATGTTTCCCTCCCTCACTTTCTTTCTTCCTCCCTCCCTTCCTTCCTTCCTTCCTATGGCAGAGAAGTCGGAGAAGGAAGAGATGAAACGGCTCAGGGGGTATCTCACTCTAGAAGTCCGGGAAGCAGCCCAGCCTCGGGGCCCCAGGGAAGGGGCAAGGGACAGGAGGCTCACTGAAGCTCATCTCTTGAGGGTGGGCTTGTTGCCCCTGGCCTCCCAGGGACTTTCAGCCGCCGGCACAAAGCTGAAGTACAAGGCAGTCAGGCTGGCTAACCCTTAGAGAAGCCAGAACAGCCTTTAAGATACGAACGAGGTGACCACAACCTCCTCGGAGACCGGTTTTCTTGCAAAAATCACAGACCACTCTAGTTAGAAGGGACCTCAGCGATCATCTGGTCCAATCTCCTCATTGCTGAAGCTCCAAGAGGTTGGGGCAGGGGGTCTCCTGGTCAGTTAACAGCCCAGGAAGGGCCAGAGCCTGCTGTCAACCCTCCCACTCCTCCCCCCTAGCTGGCCTTCCAAGGAAATCTCAACCACTGCCAAGCCTGATTTCTTCTTCAAATTAAGCCTAACTAGTGCTATTTATTTACTAGAAATATAAGCTCATGGAAAGTCTGAATTCTGAATCCAAGGCACAAAACTCATCCAGGATCACACAACTCCAACAGACTCAGAATCCAGCCCCGTGGCGGGGAGGCTGTCAGGCCTCCAACCACAGTTAGCTCATGGGTCCTGCCATAATCGCTCACTGAATACTGTTATTTTAAGTTCTAATGTAACTTATTTACAGCTCTCCTGGATGCCATGAACTAACTCAAACACTTGGTTTCCTATCCTGTTAACTTCCTAATTTTATGAAACTTTAATATGTTAACTCTTTAGCAAAACCAACAATAAAAGAAGACAGCCAACCAGAGTGAGCAAAGCCTTATAAACTGCTCGAAAGACCTTAGTGTTTCCAAGTTTCAAATGACTAAAAGCTGAAGACTCACAACTGTTTCCACCAACTCTGCTGTAAGATGAAGCTCATGTCCCCAGCATACTTCTTTTTTAAGTGACAAAAGGTATATTTGACTTGCCAATAGTGGAAATTACTCTCTAGCAAATGCCATTCTTTAACAATGGAAAATGCAACCACAGGGGAGAAGGGATTGCGGTTTCCCCCATTTTGTTAAATATAAGCTCCCTGTGAGCAGGGACTTTGTTTTGTTCAACTCTGTCTCCCCAGAGCTCAGCACAGTGTCTGGCACTCAGTTAATAATGATTACTTGTTTAAAGTTCCCATAAAAGAACCAACTAAATAAAGTAGATTAGACAAACAGTCCAGGCCTCCAAGAAGTAAAGCGACAGTCTAAGCCTGTGGTTCTCCACAAGGTATGCACGCACAGCCGCCACCTGCGGAGGAGGCTCCAGGGTGATACCAGGACCATGCAATCCTGAAAAATTCCGGGGGGGGGGCAGTTTGTGGGTCCCCCCTACAGCTTCCAGACCTGCAGGCTTGTCTGGGCTGCTGTTTGGGGTAGGATGGGCTTTCCCCGAGGAAGTACTAGGAGGGGAAATGGACGAGGCCTCTGTTATTTGGGGAGTCTTTTTCAAGTCTCCTTCCTGGCTTCTTGTGCATGCTTTAGCAGAGGTCTGCAATCCTGCCTGGTCTTTGGAACATTCGGGGATCCCCAAGGGCCTTTCCCTCCCCAGGAGGAGTCTGCAGTCTGGAACTCTGACTTGGAAACAGCTTTGTGTGGCCCCTATGCTTTTCTTTGTCAGGGTGGTACTGATGGCACCTGGAGGCAACCTTGTCCTCAGACTCCTGTGCCTGCTCAGTGAGAGCAGTGGTCTGTCCTGTTTCATCTCAAGGCCATGGCCATCTGGAGCATGGTTTATTTCAGCTATGAGCTGTGGCTTAGCTGGGGTTGGTTTATAATCTCCGTTGTTCTGTCAACAGCACAGCATGGTGATTACGAACGAGGCTCCGGAACCAGGTGCATGGGTTCCAGTCCTGAGCAAGTGCTACACAGCCCAGCTATAGGACCAGGGAGAGTACAGCACTCAGCTCACAGAATTGTTAGCAGGACCAAGTAAGTTAATCCATGCCTGGCACAGAATGCTAACGAAATACCTGTTAGCCCTTGTTATTATTATCCTATTTCTAATTCAATTCCTTTTTTTGTGGTAATCTTCTAACTGTAGAGTGTGAGATGGCAGATCTTTGCTGCCTAGTATAATGGCATATTTTCTCACAGAAAGCCTGACAGTGCACTGATTTCTGAAACAGATGATTTGCCTTCATTTCCAGAATTTGATAAGAGGTGTTCTCTGACATCTTCATTAAACAGCTTATAGATAAAAGTGCTTTCCTTTGAATGGTGATACATTTATCCATCCAAAGATCCACCATGATATTAAAGTGCTGGTCACCCACCCAGAGACCCCTGTTTGGATGGCATTTCCTACCTCTCGTTCCCTGGCACACTGGGCTTCTTTCCAGGGGCGGTAGGAAATGCCTCTGGGTGATCCCAACAACCCCCCTTACAATCTTTAGAATCACAGGCTCAGGCTTAGGCTCCTGCCTCAGGCACTCTTTCCCTACATCTTTATATGACTTGCTCCAACGTCAGGCCTCTAGTCAGATGGCAGCTCCTCAAAAAGGCCTCCCGAGTCCATCCCAGCTAAAATAGCTCTCCTGCCAACCTCTGAGCCAGAGCAGTCAGCCAGTGCGCCTCATAACAATGACGTCAAGTGACCCTGTCCGTGGGCACTCAGCTGCCTGGAGCAGTTTGGACTGAATGAAGTCTGTTGGCTCCCAGGCCCCTGTCCTCGGAGACACCTCCGGGAAGTGAAGGGCGAAGTGTGAGATGTGGAGAGAGGGGTGCAATAAAGTTAACGCCTTCCACTGACGGAAAACAGGATGGGTGCACATGTCAAGCCCCTCCTGTTTTTCTTCACTCGTTCATTTATTCATTCTCTCATCCACCCATATATCTACCAGGTGCCTCCTATGTGCCAGGCAGACAGACAAACACACAAACAGTGTCGGACACACTGCAGAGCTCAATAAATATTTGCAATAGAAGGAGGGAAGGATAAAAACAGCTTGCACCCTCCTGTCCCTCCCTGCTTTCAAGGCTGCCACACTCATCCTGCTGTGGCTGTCCCCTCACTGGCACACCCAGGACCCACTGTGAGCCTGATGGCCAATGGGGGACCCATTTCTCTCCACACAGGGACCCAGCCCAGACAATTATTAAGGGCTCTGCCAACTGCAAAGCTCATTAAATGACTTGCCTCACTGGTAATAAATTAGGCGGCTCTCATAGTGCCAGTAACTCAGGACCTCGTGCAGTGAGACTACAGACAGTAACGGCTGGCTTGTTTTTGACAAAAGTACACTTTTTTAATGTCATCACCTCACACCCAGATTATTGCAGTAGCCTAAATTCCCCACCCGAGTGCACTCCGCACTCCAATACTAGGTCGGTCCCACACGAGCCTTTCTCTGGGCTGCCCCGATTCCAGAACGTCTGCATACACTGCACAGCCCGTCCTCTTCAGCCCTAGGACACTCAGCCACTGATGTAGGGCACTCCTGCTGCCCTTCCCAAATGTCACCCAGCCACGCCAATCTATTCACCATCTCCCAAAAGAGCCTCAGGCTTTGCTCATGCTGTTCCCAGCTCAGCCTGGGACACATTTCCCAGCTCCCTGGGAATTCACCCTGCCTGAACCCTCTCCCATGGCCTTGGGGTGCAGCCCTGGGCTGCCCCAAATAAGGCTGTCTGGGTTCAAATTCCAGCTGAGTGACCTTGGGCAAGTTATTTAACCTCAGTTCCCGTATCTATAAAAAAGAATGAGAAGCCAGGCATGGGGTGAGCCTGCAGTCCCGGCTACTCTGGAGGCTGAGGCCAGAGGATCACTCAAGTCCAGGAGTTTGCAGCCAGCCTGGGCAACGACAGCATGACCCTATCTCTAAAATATGAAAATAAATTTTAAAAAACCCAAACATGAAGGAGAGCAGAAACTCCCTCCACCGAATGAGGTCACACAGGTCACAACCTGGCACACAGGCTGGGTGCTCAACAGCGTGTGTTATCATCTGCCCACTCCTGCGTCTCTGCTGGAGCCCTGCTCTCCACCCCCTGAGGCTGTTTCCTGTGGGCTCTGTGCACCCGTGTTGGCGAAATACACAACCTCCTGTTTCACCCGGTATCACTGTGGCCCTTCCTCTCCATGTTAGCCCAACCGCGCCAGGCCCTACTTGGGCATGCTGGACCACGGTCCCATAAAGAAAAACCTAGACCGGCACTTCTGCCCTGGGCTCTCCTATGTCCTTCTCCCCGCGCTGCCCGCCCGAGGAGGCGGCGCCGGGTTCAGCAGCAGCCGCCAAGTGCGCTGCCAAGCACCGCTGGCCCGGTCCTCCACCGCCGGACTGGCCGTGGCTGAACTCCGTATGGTTTTTCCACATGGCCTCTCTGCCTGGACGGGAGAAGCATCTCTCCAGAAGGTCCCGCGAGAGACCTTAACTCCCTCCCCTAACTCCTTCGCCCCATCCCCACCACCTCCCCTCGCAGAGCAGGTCGCGTTGACACAGAAAAGATGCCTACGGAGGAAGAGGGCACGCTTCTTCCTCAGCCCTAGCGCGGCCCCTTCTCCGCCTCTACAGATTCCGGGATCCAAAGCCCGGTTCAGCTTATTCAAAAAGAGCCACTTTCATTTTTGTAGGGTTGGCTCAAAACAAGGGAAGCAAGACAGGCAGCAACGCCGCTGAGAAGTCTTTGCGGTACTGGGCCGGTTCCTGCCCGGGGAGAACATCTGGGGAAACTGCGGGGCGACAGGCAACAGTGTTTCTTTCCAAAAAAGTGAAATCGAGTTTTCACGGAGAGAACCCATGAGCATGGTTCAATTTAAAGGGGTAAGGGGAGCAGAGACGAGAAAGCCGCAAATGAGTTCTTGTCTTCCCACAGCGGCTCTGCACAAAGCAGTTTCCCGCCCCGAACTTCTCTCCTCCCTTTATGCCCACATTCCTGTTTTATTTGTCCCGGGGTTCCCGGCGCTGTGTGGCTCCCCGCAGGGCACCCAGCAGCGGGCCACCAGGCGGGAAGCCTTGTCACCCCCTGCTCCGGGCTGCCGGGCAGAGCGCGCTGGCACCCGCCGAGCTCGGAACCGATCCCAGGCCGGGCGCAAAGCTCGGTTCCAAGGGAGCCCGCGGAACGCTGCCACCGGGGGACCTGCCCGCCTCTCCTAGCAAGTGGGTGCCCTGAACACCCCGCAACGCTTCGCTGCCCCTCGGCTTGCCCGCCCGTCCCGCGGGGGCAGGTCAGGGCTGGGACGGGGAGACTGGGCAGCTGCCCAGGCGCGGCACGCCGCGGAGTACCTTGGCCGCAGGCGCCGCGCTGCAAGACGATGACCGGCGGCTGGAGCAGCCTCTCCGAGCGGCGGCTGGCGGCGCGCAGCTGGCACGGGTTGGCGTAAGTGTTGGCGTCGCTGCCGCACACCGGCTCACTGCTGGCGCACACGCAGATGCCGGCTTGCGCGCGTCGCCGCACCGTGGCCGAGGCGGGAACCCCGAAGGGTACCACGCACTGCAGCCCCTCGCCGCACGGGCCCTCCTGCAGGCCGCACGCGGCGCCCTCGGGAGCGCCGCACACCTCGCAGCAGCCGCACGCGTCGCGGACTCGGCCGCCCTCGCAGTGTGTCGGCGGCGGGGCGCAGCGCGTCGGCTCGCAGCGCTCAGGGCAGCCGGCGGCGGGTCCGGTGGCGGAGGGCGCCGAGCGGCCGAGCCGGGACAGCTGCGCAGAGGCGGGCGCCGCTAGCAGCAGCAGCAGCGGGAGGAGCGCGGCGCGCGGGGACTGCATGGTGGCTCCGGCGGCGGCGGGCTGGGCGAGGGCCGGAGAGCAGCGCCGGAGCGAGTGCGGGAGGGCCTCGGGGGCAGCTGGTGCGAGTGCGCGCGGCCGCGCGGCCCAGCCCATTGGCCTGGCGGCGGTGACGAGCCGCCTTGGGGACGGGCACGGCGCCCGGGAGGGGGGCCGGCCGGATGGCGGGAGGGGGGGCGGCTGGAGCGGGGACCGCCCGCGGCGGGGGCAGGGCGGGCGCGCCCGGGCACGGCGGGGCTGGCGGGGCTGGCGGGGCGGGGACGGGGCGGCGCGTGGGTCCGCCCTCTCGCGGGCTCTGAGTCAGGGTCTAGGCGCCCACGTCGTCGCTCTCCGCGGGTTCTTTCGCCACGATTCGCGTCCTAAAAACTAAAAGGACTCTCTACAAAGGGGAACCTGCGGGGGCCCCACTCAGGAGCGCCCGGGAAAGTTCCTGCCCGGGCAGCGCGGGCTGGGCCGGCCTCGGGCGGGAGGGGCCCATGTCCAGACCCGGGGCGGCGGCGGCACCGCTGGCCCCGGTCACGCGCCGGCACTGACCTCCGTGCCCAGCAGGTTGGGACCGTGACCGTGGGCCCCGTGGGGCCGCACAGAGGCCGCGACCGCGGGACTGGCACAAAGCCAGCGCCCAGACCCGCGGGGAAGTGGAAAAAGCAAAGCGCAGAAGTAGCTAGAATACAGTCCTTCACGTCTGAGTCTTCTAAAAAGTTGTTACCGCGGGTATGCGTGCTCTGACACGTGGGTATCGCAGCAAGCCGGCTGCAGAAGCCGGTAGCCGGGGCAGGGCGGGCGCGGATGGGAGCCGGGCTTTCTACTACTTGAGTTTTTCACCACGTGCTGATTATCGCAAAGCATTTTTGTTGTCAAATAGAAGAACTCGCCTTCGATTTCCCACCGGAGAGTCTTAAGCGCGTCCTTTGGGACAGATGAGAGTCTAGGAGTCACCAGAAGGGGTGAGGGCGACCCGAGAGGTGGGTCCCTGGTGACCAGGCCGGTGGTGGGCGACAGTCTTGGGCCAACCCTGAGCTGAGGAGCCTGGTTCCTGTGTGAGGATGGGAAGGAGGCCGTTTGCTCAGGCCCCAAAGGCAGGTGGGCAGACAGTGCTGACCTTGGGATATGGTAGCCGTGGGAGGGGGCTTGGGGATTTTTTACCATCCTTCTGTATTTGGTTTGTTCCCTTGTGCACACGTTCCTTTTCCAATAAAAACAGTTTAAAAAGTAAAATTCCAATACTTTTAGCCTCTCTCAAAGCACCTCCCAAACGTGAGCCTTGTTGGCATCCAGGGTCCAGAGGGGTCCCTCAGACCAAGGGCAGGGAAATGGGGAAGCCCCCGAACCTGGGGCATGAGACAGAGTTGGGGTCCCCAGCCTGGCTCCCTAGCCCTTGTGGTGACATTTCATAAAGCCAGAACCTCACCCTTGTGGGAAGGGAGGCCTTGACCCAGAATTCACTCAGCCCTGGATTCCAGAGAGACAGAGACCCCAAGCCTCAAGCCCCAAGTTCCTGGCTAGCTGTGATTAACAAAAAAAAAGAGGGGGATAATTAACAAAGTCCATCAGCAAAGAAAAAGCCTCTCCCCACTGCTGTCCAAGAGCAGATGAAATAAAAGGGGCACGTGGTGGTGAATAAATAAGTGTGAACATTTCTTTTTGTCCAATTCCCTTATTTTACAGCTGAGAGAACTGCAGGCGAGAAAGGGTATGTGACTCCCCCAGGTGTCACCACAAGGTAAAGAATGATGGAGCCGGGACACCTTCTAAATCGGCTCTGCCTGCAAGCCCCATACTCACGCCCCCAGTCAAGTGGCCAGACTGCAGGGCAAACCAGATAACCAAAAAAACACAATGCGACCACGCTTCCTCACTGCTTTGTGCGAGGTTGGGGCAGGTGGGGGGGGGGGTCTCCAAGCTCCTCTCCCGTCAGAGAATTAAGTGCCTGGGATCCCACTGAGTCCCCATCACACCATTCTCCACCCCTTCCCCCCGCCTCCCCCCATACACACTTTACTCCCCAGTGCTGAATAACTTGCATTTTCCAGAACATGCCTTCCTGCTTAAAGTGTGCATGCCTTTGCTCACCATCTTCCCTCTGCCTGAAACACCCTTCCTCCCCACCAGTGTGGGCTAGTGTGACCTAGTGACACGGGCAGGAGCTGTGTCATCTGAGGGACTTGGGTTCATATACCACTTCTGGCCCTTAACTCTGTGACTCTGGGCAAGTTAAGAGCCTCGAGGAGCTTCACCAGGAAAATGGCAGTGACTGCACATCTGGAGTGACTAAGCGAAGGCTGACACGCCAGATGCAAGGTTCCATTTGTTCAATGTTCGTTCCAGTCCTGTCTGGCACACTCCTCTTCCATCCTCATGTCCCTAGTCAGTGCCGTTTCCTCCACCTCTCGCTGCCTGTGCTGCTGCTCCTGCCCTCCGCACCTCCTCCCCAGGGCAGGGGCCCTGTCCTCCTCACCACCCACTGCGCACCCCAGTGCCAGTGCAGCGCTGTGGCACAAAGCACACCCTCGGGAAGTGCCTGTTGAACTGGAACCACTCCTGTGATAGTTCACAGCCTAGAAGAGACATTTGTGACAGGGATGACCAAGAAATGCAAGCTGTGGAGGCCACGTGGCTGTTCTGCCAGAGAAGGAAGATGGTAACACCCTTGCAGGTGGCTTCATCAGGAGGGTCAACAGAGGAAGGACTGGAGGTCCAAGTGGTACCCAAGAAGCAGATTTGCAACACCCAGTGCTTTAGAAAAACCAACCTGGCAGGGGCACTGCGCAGTACGATCACATGATGGTCTCCCAGCTGTGAGTACAGCGCATCCTGCCTGCTCCTACCCCTACGCTGAGCAATAGAAGTTCCACTGGAAGGACTATGGGAGCCCTGAAGAGTGCACGTAGGAGGGTGCTGTGTGTGTGCGCCTACGTCTGTCCATCCGTATGCACACCTAGAAGGAAACAGAATAAATCAGCTGAAACCTGTCATTGTGGGCCCCTCTGTGGCCTTCCCTTGGTCCTAACATCTCGGTGTCTGGACCTAATGCTTTGGGTCTGAAAGGGTTGCTCTTTCTCTTTTAGGTTCTTCCCATATGCTGCCATTTACAAAGACAGCCTCTTAAAAGATGCATTTTTTTTTTTTTTTTTTGATATCATGAAAACTCATTTCTCACTCACCAGGTCTTGGCGCAGTTTCCTAGAGAGGATTTTTCCAGAGAAAAGGGGGCAGTTCTTAAGCCAAACAGGCAAGTTCCCTACCGTCTGTCCTCTCTGCAGCCCTCATTTTCAGCATTTAAGCTTTAATTTTGAACAAAGTCAAGTCTATTCATGAATAATGAACAATGAAACACCACGGCTGCCAAAGCCTTAATCAGGAAATGCGGCTTCTGAATTGGAACGGAGCAACCATGCTTGTTGCCCAGTAGGAGAAAGATCTCCCCCTCGGGGCCTCTGTTCTCCCAAACGTTCAAAGGACTCAATGCTCAGGGGCTCATATTGCCCTTCCTAATTCATGGGACCTAAAATCCAAGGAGCTGTCTTAATATTTTTGATTCTTCCTATAATCTTATCACATCCCTCCACTACTCAGCAATTTCTCGGGACTCTTAGTCCCAGTAAAATGAAGCCTGAGCTCCTTACCCTGACTTCCAAAGTCACCCGTACCCCTCAAGCCAGGTTGTCCTCTAGTTCCAGGGCAGCAGGCATCCACGCCACCCATCCACGCTCCCACAGTAACAGAGCCCGGGCTGAGGTCGCGCCGCCAGATAACAGATGGCTTCTGAGCTGGTTTTGGCTGCCTCTCCTCTGAGCGCTGCGCCCGCTCCCTCCACCCCCCCCCCCCCCCCCCCCCCAGCATCAGAAGGTCAGAACCTTCTTTGACAACAGGCACACCCCGATGACAGTCCCATGTCTGTTTAGTTTGGTTTAGTTTGAAAGAAAATTCTTGAGCATCTGCCGCAGGCCGGACACTCTGCCAGACGCTGGAGATGCAGTGCTGAAAGCCTGCGAGGAACTTTGCCCCCACAGAGCTCAAAGTCCAGAATCATCCGCGACGATGGAAACGTTCTCTATCTGTGCTGTCCAAGAGGGTAGCCACTAACTGCACGTGACTACCGAGCATTTGGAACGCTAGCAAGTGCAAACAAGAAACTCAATTTTTACTCTTATTTGATTTTAATTAATTTAAATTTAAATAGCTATGTGAGTGCACCCCATGAACCACGTGGAACTAGTGCCTGTCACACCAAAGAGAGAGGGGGTAAGAAAACAACTGCAGAGTGACAGGAGGGAATTCAATGAGGGGCAGGAATGGGGACATCGGTAGGGAGGATTTCTCCAGGTGAGCAGAGCCGGGGGAAGCGCACAGTTGGGGTCCGTATTGTAAGTCCGCACAGGTGGGCAGATTCCAAGCTGAGCAGTGTATGTGGCTGCAGGCAGGAAAGGGTCCCAGGGACAGGGGCAGCAGCTGGAGAGGAGGGGAGCCCACTGTCCTCCTGAGGAATTTGGACCTCACTCTCGTGCTGACGAGAGGTTCCATTCTGCTTTTAATGGGCTTTGGCAGAATCACCTTGCTCAGTATGGATGATAGATTGGAGAAGAAAATGGATTCAGTAACATGCATTTTAAAATATAGATATATTATTATATTTTAGGTTGAGGAGCACTTTGAATTAAATTGAAGATGCAGTTAATGAAACCCAATAGGATACGAAGTAAAAAGATTCCATTAGCTTTGTAACAATTCATTCATTTCGGTATGACCTCTTCAATGCAAACCCCTCCTTCAAAAGTAGTGCAAAGACGAGGATGTTTAAAATATATTTTGAGAACTCCTGAAGCACTTTAGATGTACAGTAGTAGCATTTCTAATAACAAATCATAAAACTTTCACATCCATTAAAGAAGGACCCTGAAAAACCAATCCCAGGCCTGGCTACAACTCTGTTTCCTTTCAAGCCTTTAAATTCCATACATTTTTAAGATCTATAATTCAGATCTTTCATTAATTTAGACTAACTTTCCGCTAAACCAACTGCATAAGACCAGTAGTCCATGTTTGCATTAATTGGCTCCTTCCAACATATTTGCTTTAGAAAATTAAAAGTGCAGAATATGTGACCAAATTTTTCACTCTCAATAATGAAATATCAGACAGACGTAAGTTTACATAAGAACCTCAAGCAGCTCCCAAAGTGTAATGAATGACAACTTGTCGATGTTCTGTTATTCAGGGGAAGCCTGGGAAGCTGAGCAAACACCTTTAGAACACGCTGCCTATTGGGCAAAATTGCTTGACTTTGAATCAAGGAAATTATGAGCCAGAATTAAAAGTGTGCTTGTAAAAAAGAAATTTTACAAAAGAGAGGCAGGGGCTTCAATCTTTGAGCTATTTCATTGTCTAACTAAGAAGGCACTACGGTAAGCGCAAAGGGCCAAAGTTCTGTAAACATTAAAAAGCACGTACTAAGCTTTGGCAACGTGGTCTCCAAGGTGCTTAGATGTGAAGGTGCTTAGATGTCAACTTGACCTAGAAGGCCAAGATTCTTTCTCTACAAACTTGCATTGTTATTTTCTTATACATACAGCCAAGATTTTTTTTACTCTTTAAATGAGAGGTGACAAGGAGTAATGGAAAGCCGTGAGCATATGAAGGCAATGATAACAGCTCCCCTAATGACCACTCTACAACCGGATGAGAGGTAGCTGCCAGCTGAGGCTTCTGCGTCCTTCAGTAAACCCCGAGCCCAGTCCACCTGCTTGACATCCACTTGGGTGGCCTTCCATGGGCTTTGGGTTTCCGCTCACCCAGTCATGTTGTCCCGGGTTCCTCTGTCTGCTTGTCGTGGGTGCACTGCGAATATTTACTGATGCTCCCGACTTGCTAGCTGTACACTGGAACCAGAGGGCCACCCTGTCGCCAGTGGTTCTCAAACTAGGGCTCACATCAGAAGCACCTGGGGGGGGCTGGTTAAAATGCAGACGCCGGCTATACCCCCACAGTTTCTGATCCAGCAGGTCTGGGGTAAGGGCGGAGAATTTGCATTTCTTACAAGTTTCAGGTGGTACTGAGGCTGC